>SJYC01120670.1:0-15399 GCA_006408675.1 Madoqua kirkii
GGGGTATATCTGCCTACACCTCCTCAGACTTCTTGTGTTTCCTTTTCATTTAAGATGGTTTTGATCACTGCCTCTTGTACAATGGCACAAATCTCTGTCCATAGTTCTTCAGGCATTTTGTCCACCAGATCTAACCTCTTGAATATATCCATCACCTCCACTGAAAAATCATAAGGGATTTGATTTAGGTCATACCTGAATGGCCTAGTGGCTTTTCCTACTTTCTTCAATTTAAGCCTGAATTTTGCAATAAGGAGCTGAAGATCTGAGCCACAGTCAGCTCCCAGTCTTGTTTTTGCTGTCTGTACAGAGCTTCTCTATCTTCGAGTACAAAGAATATCATCAATCTGACTTCTGTACTGACTATTTGGTGATATTCATATGTAAAGTCACCTCTTGCAATGTTGGAAAAGGGTGTTTGCTATGACCAGTGTGTTTGCTTGACAAAACTCTGCTAGCCTTTGTGCTGCTTTATTTTGTACTCCAAGGCCAGTCTTGCCTGTTGACTTGCTAATTTTGCATTTCAATCCCCCGTGATGAAAGTTAAAGTTAAGTCACTCAGTCGTGTCCAACTCTTTGTGACCCCGTGGACTGTAGCCTACCAAGCTCTTCTGTCCATGGGATTCTCCAGGCATGTATACTGGAGTGGGTTGCTATTACCTTCTCCAGGGGATCTTCCTGACTCAGGGATCGAACCCGGGTCTCCCACACTGGAGGCAGACACTTTAACCTCTGAGCCACCAGGGAAACCCCGTGATGAAAAGGATATCTTTTTTTTGGCATTAGTAAGAAGGTGTTGTAGGTCTTCATAGAACCATTCAACTTCAGTTTCTTTGGCATCTGTAGTTGGGACACAGACTTGGATTACTGTGATGTTGAGTGGTTTGCCTTGGACAGAAACTGAGATCATTCTGTCATTTTGGAGGTTGCATCCAAGTACTGTATTTTGGACTCTTGTTGACTATGATAGCTACTCCATCTCTTCTAAGGGATTCTTGCCCTCAGTGGTAGATATAATAGTCATCTGAATTAAATTTGCCCAATCCTGTCCATTTTAGTTCACTGAGATACTGACCTTCACTCTTGCCATCTTCTGCTTGACCACTTCAAATTTATCTTGATTCATGAACCTAACATTCCAGGTTCCTATGCAATATGTTTCTTTACAGTATTGGATGTTACTTTCACCACCAGTTACATGCACAACTGAGCATCATTTCTGCTTTGGCCCAGTAACTTTCTAGAGCTATTAGTAATTGCCCTCTGCTCTTTCCCACTAGCATACCAGACACCTTCCAACCTGGGGGGAGGGCTCATCTTCTGGTATCATATCTTTTTGCCTTTTCATACTGTTCATGGGGGTCTCAAGGTAAGGATACTACAGTGGGTTGCCATTTCCTCTAGTGGACCATATTTTGTCAGAACTCTTCACTATGACCCATCCATCTTGGGTGGCCCTGCACAGCATGGATCACAACTTCATTAAGTTATACAAGCCCCTTTGCCATGACAAGGCTGTGATACATGAAGGGGGCAGCATGACTACTCCCGCTATATTCTTTTTTTCCAAAATATTTTAGTTATTCTAGGTCCTGTGCATTTTCATGTAAATTTTTAAAGAAGCCTGTCTGTGTCTATTAAAAACCATGCTGGGATTTTTATAAGATTTGCATTCAACCTATAAATCAATTCTGGGAAAACTGACATCTTTGCTATGTTGAGTCTTGCAATGCATGAACACAATTTTGATTTTAATTGTCCCCTATGGGATTCTTTGCCTCAGCTCCTGGGTGAAAACATCCCTGGGGCCCACATCTGCTGAGACTACCATAGCCTTTGGACCCAGAGCTGCCCTCACTGGTCCTGGTCTCTGGCACAATCCTCTCTGATTACAGCTTTGGCTACTAACTGTAACATAACAGGAAAAGCCAGAATTTGAACTTGAATTCTACAGCCATCACATATCAGCTGAGGAACCACAGCCTTGATTTCCTTTGCTATGAGATAACAATACCTAACTCGGAGCATCTCAATAGCTAGGTCTTAAAAAGAGACTCTTATTATCTCTCTAACACGTGAGCCTCCCACTTACCTAAGCTGGTGTGTAACTAGATTTTAGCATCTAAAATGCCAAACTGCAAGCAACCTTATTAGTAAAACTTCACCTATTAAATCATTACTTCTATTTGTTGTGATCATTCTGGACCCTATTCTGTATTTTTATCCTAGTCATTGAAAAATAATAAAAAGAAGACAGAGACATGGACAGAGCGTGACACACACTAGAAATCTGTTCTGGTATATGTCCTTTGGCTCAATGAACAGAAAGACATTCTTGGAAATTAAGCAAAAGAGATGGATTTGAGAATGGGTTCCCTGGTGGCTCAGTTTGTAAAGAGACTGCCTGCAAGGCAGGAGACCTCAGTTCAATCCTGGGTTAGGAAGACAACCTGGAGAAAGAAATGGCAATCTACTCTAGTATTCTTGTATTTCTTCCAGGGAAATCCTATGGACAGAGGAGCCTGATGGGCTATATAGTCCATGGGGTCACAAGAGTCAGACACAACTTGGTGACTCAACCATCACCACCATGGATTAAAAGGAAATCGAAGAATCATGTCTGGGAGCAATGAAAGCCAACAGTGCCAAAATCAGGAACATGGCTGTCTTGCCCAGGAAGCTCTAACCACCACTTCTTTATCTATATCACTCTACTCAAGACGGAGAGAACTAATGAAAGGTCCTCTTGGCTGAGCTCAGGCACTGTGACTGGCTCCTGGCTGGACCAGAAAGTAGGAGGAAGGATCTGGCTGACAAGCCCCTTCAGCATCTGTCACAGAAAGATACCACTGAAGCTGCTCACAGTGGAGGACAGGCTGTGTCCCAGATGAAGTCACGGTGCTCTCAGGATGGGATGTGAGCACTTACATACCACCAAGTGTCAAAAGTTTATGCTAATTTTTTTCATTTGATTGTGATTCACTAATTAGCAGTGTCTGGCAATGACTATTCATCCAGAAAGAGATCCACCCAGTTGTGCAGGAATATAGATCCACCTGCTTCACCAAGGATGTGTTAACAAATAGACAGTCTTGCTGAAATGCAGGTGTGTGAAGCCTAGGACATTTCATGAATCTACTGGATTTACAGCCCTCATGTTGGAATTGAAGCTGCCAAGCTGACTGTATAGTGAACTCAGGTCTCTTAACCATGGTGCTCAAATTTTCTCATTGACAAAAAAGAGATAACAGTTCTAATCTCACACTTCGGTGGGGTTTTTTAAATGACAAAGTACAACATACCTTATTTGTTACCTGTATGATAGTTATAACTCCAATTGCCTTTTTTATAAGCAGAGACCACCAGGTGGAGATCCCTCAATTTTGTTTAGATTTTTAAAATAAGATTGAGGCAACAAACCAGAGAGAGGAAATCCCGACAGACTGTTGAGTTATCTGCAAGACAGAAAAAAAAGAGACATGGAAGACCTCCTGCCATTTGAAGAAATCTGGGAGGGAGCAGTGAGGAGCAGGGCAGGGAGAAAGGGAGGAAGGCCCAGGAGGTGGCAATGGCAACGACATCATGCTTTACGATGATACCCCTCCCATGGCCCCCTGAAAACCCTCCCCAAAGAGGCAATTTCATGTTCCAGTGGACACCCTACAGGGCAAGGGAAGTTGCAAAAAATTGGAACCTAAATAGCAAAGAAAACCCATCCCACTTGGATCCCCACCTTATAAAGTGGCAAAAATCTGGGATTTAAAGCTCCATGCACCATGGAATTTAGGGGCTAAAAACAAACACATAGGGACCTCCAGGGGCAAGCAAGCCTCCTGCACCTTCTGGATGACATACATTGGCCTTCATATCTCAGAACAACAGAAAATTAAAATCCCTAGCCTTTGAGTGAGTTTTCTCAAGCAGAAAAAGGAAAAGAAAGGTTCTTTGTGCCTTTATTCCATCTTTGATCTTCCATCCATTCTCTAAGGGCACAAATGACTATTTATAAATGTTTCCATACAAAAATTATACTATGAATAGCCATCATAGTCAACAAAAGAGTCCGAAATACAGTACTTGGATGCAGTCTCAAAAACAACAGAATGATCTCTGTTTGTTTCCAAGGCAAATCATTCAATATCATGGTAATCCAAGGCTATGCTGAAGAAGCTGAAGTTGCATAGTTCTATGAAGACCTGCAAGACCTTTTAGAACTAACACTCAAAAAAGATATCCTTTTCATTATAAGGGACTGGAATGCAAAAGTAAGAAGTCAAGAAACACCTGAAGTAACAGGTAAATTTGGCCTTGGAGTACAGAATGAAACAGGGCAAAGACTCATAGAATTTTGCCAACAGAACATACTGATCAGAGCAAACACTCTCTTCCAACAACATAAGAAAAGACTCTACACATGGACATCAGCAGATGGTCGATACCAAAATCAGATTGATTATATTCTTTTCAGCCAAAGATGAAGAAGCTGTATATAGTCAGCAAAAACAAGACCAGGAGCTGACTGTGGCTCAGATCATAACTCCTTATTGCCAGATTCAGACTTAAATTGAAGAAAGTAGGGAAAACCATTAGACCACTGAGGTATGACCTAAATCAAATCCCTTATGATTATACAGTGTAAGTGAGAAATAGATTTAAAGGACTAGATCTGATAGAGTGCCTGAAGATCTATGGGCAGAGGTTCCTGACAATGTACAGGAGACAGGGATCAAGACCATCCCCATGGAAAAGAAATGCAAAAAATCAAAATGGCTCTCTGAGGAGCCTTACAAATAGCTGTGAAAAGAAGTGAAAAGCAAAGGAGAAAAGGAAAGATATAAGCATTTGAATGCAGAGTTCCAAAGAACAGCAAGGAGAGATAAGAAATAAAGAAAAACAATAAAATGGGAAAGACTAGAGATCTCTTCAAGAAAAGTAGAGATACCAAGGGAACATTTCATGCAAAGATGGACGCTAATAAAGGACAGAAACGGTATGGACCTATTAGAAGCAGAACATATTAAGAAGAGGTGGCAGAATACACAGAAGAACTGTACAAAAAAGATCTTCACAACCAAGATGATCACGATGGTGTGATCACTCACCTTAAGCCACACATCCTGGAATGTGAAGTCAAGTGGGCCTTAGGAAGCATCACTATGAACAAAGCTAGTGGAGGTGATGGAATTCCAGTTGAGCTATCTCAAATCCTAAAAGATGATGCTGTGAAAGTGCTGTACTCAATATGCCAGCAAATTTGGAAAACTCAGCAGTGACCACAGGACTTGAAAAGTCAGTTTTCATTCCAATCCCAAAGAAAGGCAATAACAAAGAATGCTCAAACTACCAGACAATTGCACTCATCTCACACGCTAGTAAAGTAAGGCTCAAAATTCTCCAAGCCAGGCTTTAGCAATACATGAACCAGGAACTTCCAGATGTTCAAGCTGGTTTTAGAAAAGGCAGAGGAACCAGAGATCAAATTGCCAACATCCACTGGATCATGGAAAAAGCAAGAGAGTCCCAGAAAAACATCTACTCCTGCTTTATTGACTATATCAAAGCCTTTGACTGTGTGGATCACAATAAACTGTGGAAAATTCTGAAAGAGATGGGAATACCAGACCACCTGATCTGCCTCCTGAGAAATCTGTATGCAGATGAGGAAGCAACAATTAGAACTGGACATGGAACAACAGAGTGGTTCCAAACAGGAAAAGGAGTACGTCAAGGCTGTATATTGTTACCCTGATTACTTAACTTCTATGCAGAGTACATCATGAGAAATGCTGGGCTGGATGAAGCACAAGTTGGAATCAAGATTGCCAGGAGAAATATCAATAACCTCAGATATGCAGATGACACCACCTTTATGGCAGAAAGTGAAGAGGAACTAAAGAGCCTCTTGATGAAAGTGAAAGAGGAAAGTGGAAAAGTTGGCTTAAAGCTCAGCATTCAGAAAACGAAGATCATGGCATCTAGTCCTGTCCCATCACTTCATAACAAATAAATGGGGAAACAGTGGAAACAGTGGCACACTTTATTTTGAGGGGCTCCAAAATCACTGCAGATGGTGACTGCAGCCATGAAATTAAAAGACACTTGCTCCTTGCAAGAAAAGCTATGACCAACCTAGACAGCATATTAAAAAGCAGAGACAGTACTTTACCAACAAAGGTCCATCTAGTCAAGGCTATGGCTTTTCCAGTGGTCACATATGGATGTGAGAGTTGAACTGTAAAGAAAGCTGAGCACAGAAGAACTGATGCATTTGAACTGTGGTGTTGGAGAAGACTCTTGAGAGTCCCTTGGTCTGCAAGGAGATCCAACCAGTCCATCCTAAAGGAGATCAGTCCTGAGTGTTCATTGGAAGGATTGATGTTGAAGCTGAAACGCCAATCCTTTGGCCACCTGATGTGAAGAGCTGACTCATTTGAAAAGACCCTGATACTGGGAAAGACTGAAGATGGGAGGAGAAGGGGATGACAGAGGATGAGATGGTTGGATGGCATTAGCAACTCAACAGACCTGAGTTTGGGTAAACTCCAGGAGTTGGTGATGGACAGGGAGGCCTGGCGTCCTGCACTCCATGAGTAGCAAAGAGTTGGACATGACTGAGCCACTGAACTGAACTGATACATGTTTCCATGTAAAAATCACTCTCCAGGCCTTTTTGTAGTGGGTGTGGTGGTTTCCTGCTGCATGTAGACTTTCACATGGAAGCCTTTTTCTTTTGAACCAAAAGTATGGAAAACCAGCACCCTTTGATGGCCATGTGCTACAATCCTTTGTCTGCGGGCTCTTTGGTCACATACTTTGCAGGGTACACAATCTGCCACAGACATGAGTAGGGTGTGTCTGCCATGTGGAAGGCCTCCAGCCCATTTCCACAGGAGGTGCCTAACCACAGCCTGTGCAGAACATGAGTCTGTCCTCCAGCACGTGGCCCTCCCATTCCAGCCACGGCCAGGGCTGCAGACCAAACACCAGAGCAGCCAAATCCTAGCCTCTGGGGTGGACACAGGCGAAAAGACAAGCTAGGCCCATTGGGCTCTCTTCCTTGGGAGTTTGAAACGGGACGTGGGTAAGACAGTGCAGAAAGTGTAGGTCAAGGTAGGGCATGAGATAGCTCTAGAGACCCCGAGGAACCATGACCAAACCAGAATGAGGAGAAACCAAGCCAACAGTAGGAGAAGGAAGCAGACAGAAGAAAATCAGCTGCTTCATATTTGCCCACCTGTTCTGAGCACAAGCCACACCTTCACCCGCCTCCTCCAATTCTCTCTTCCTCTCCCATCTCCTCCCTTCTGTGCGTAGACACACCACAGTGCAATGGTTTACAGCTGCCTTTGTGGCCGATGGAAATGCATGGTTCCAATTCCCTGGTTTTTCCCACTCCAGAACGAGATCATAAAGACACGCGGACCATCTTGTCACATGCAGGCATAATGACACCAAGGCCTTTCCTTGTGGTCTCAAAGCACCCAGACAGAACATCTGAACACTTAAGTTTTCCACCATGGCACTCTCCGCCCCAACCCCTTCACCACCTCACCCCCTGCCCCCCGTAGAATCTATCTGTAGCCTTGGAAAAAGAGAGGCTGGCTCTTGCAAACCTCCCAGGATGCCAGCACTAAGCCATCATCAGCTAAAGAAGAACGAAGATCCGCACAGTGTGGGCGCGAGGCCATGCTTTCTTTGCTGTTCGTTCCAGCTGTCAGTTCCGTCGTGGGTTTGTGAAGAAGGGAAACAGAAAAGGATGTGGAAGTAATGTCACTATCGGCCACAATATATACATGTGCGGGGAGAAACAGAGCTGAACGTATTTTCAGATGTGCAAAGTAGATATGGCTCAACCAAAGAATTTATAGCTGTTGCTGGCATCCCCAAGACCATAAAACTGTGCACAGAAGCTACTTTTAGGCTTTGAGATTCAAAGAACCAGATTCAAAACATAGAGTAACAACCGCTGCTCAACAGGGAGCAGGAGATAAAAATAATTTGCTACACTTCACTGGATTCCCACACCTGTACCTGTAACACAGCAATCCCACGTGTTAATTTATTAGAGTGTATGCAGTCAGTCACAGATGAGAGAAAATTCTAGCCATGATGGAAGAAACAGGAGACAAAGATCTTCAGCCAGCAGTTAAGAGTAAGGTTTCAGAAGGTACAGCAGGAGGAAAGGAATTCCTAGGAAAGCAGATCTCCTTGCCTTAGGTCAATAAAAGCCATCTACATAAATTCATATCTCGTCTTTTAAATTACTTGAAAATAGGCTATTGCTTCAATTAAGAGACTGAATTAATTTCCAGAATTAATTTGTTTTCCGGGTTTGAAGTCAGTCGTGAATGACACAGACCAAAAGGCACACCCAGACACTCCCTCTTCCAACCCATCTTTTAAACAACAGATCTCCCTCCAGCGACCATTAAAAGGCACCCTAGAGCTACAAAGTAGCTATCAAGAATGAAATGTTAAAGCTGGCAGAATGAAAGCTGGCTAAGGTGACATACCCTCCTCCCTCCGTGCTGACCCAAAGGAAGCGCTGGCTGTAGGGGACACGTCTGCCGCGATGCCTGTGGACTTGTGCAGCAGCACTTTAAAGAAGAAATAGAAAGGACTGGACACACAGGCTCACTCCCCCACCACCACTCCTTCCTAAAGTCTCCTCCTTGCCCCTCACAAAAGAGCACAATCGCCAGGGACAAACAGGCCAGGGGTGTTGACGGTAGACAGATGGATAAAACACTTCATCTTATGGACTCGGTGAGAGCTTTTGACTCAAAGTAATGAGTAACTACTGTTTGAAGTCCCAGCAATAAAAAATTAATAATAATTGAAATAGTCACTTTCCCCCAAAGTCGTCTTCTCCAATCCCGCAAGTTGTAACGTACTAAAGGAATACTTTCCTTTATGTTTTCAAATATGTAATTCGGGGTAAGATTTAGTGTGATATTGCCACAGGGAACTTCCTGGAAGAAAAAGGCAGTCTCCGAATGGGATATATAAACTGCTTTAAGGTTTTTAGATTTGGCAGAGCATACTGTGCTTTCGCTACACATAAGCCGGAAATGCCAGAGAAAAGAATTGGGTTTTCTAGGCACTGCAAAGGGACTTGCCTAGTGTTTCAGTAGTTTCACAGAACGCAGCAAGCCGGACAGGCGGAGTCCTTAACACAAAGCAACATGGAGCCCTGAGCTTCCAGCTGGCAAGGGGCCCCTGCAGAGAAAATAGGATGCTTTTCAATTAGCTGGCATCTCACCAATGAGGCCTGGAGAAGGCACCCCACTCCAGTACTCTTGCCTGGAGAATCCCATGGATGGAGGAGCCTGGTAGGCTGCAGTCCATGGGGTCACGAAGAGTCAGACAACGACTGAGTGACTTCACTTTCACGCATTGGAGAAGGAAATGGCAACCCACTTCAGTGTTCTTGCCTGGAGAATCCTAGGGATAGAGGAGCCTGGTGGGTGGCCATCTATGGGGTCACACAGAGTCGGACACGACTGAAGTGACTTAGCAGCAGCAGCACAGATGGGAATGGAGGGGTGTTGCAGAAGGATAAAATGGAGAGGAGGGACATATGGATTCTGGAACTGGGAAATTATTTTTCAAGCATAGAGAAACAACTTTAAAATATTACTAAGGAATTAATGCATGAGATGGTTGAATGGCATCACCAACTTGATGGACATGAGTCTGAGTAAGCTTCAGGAGTTGGTGATGGACAGGGAAGCCAGTGTGCTGCAGTCAATGGGGTTGCAAAGAGTCGAACACAACTGAGCAACTGAACTGAACCGAACTGAACGTATAAAAAGTGTCGTCAGCAGGAAGGAGTATAAAGCAGGGATTGTTGTTAATTGCTCAGCTGTGTCCAACTCTTTGCAACCCTATGGACTGTAGTCCGCCAGGCTCCTCTGTCCATGGGATTCCCCAGGCAAGAATACTGGAGTGGGTTGCCATTTCCTTCTCCAGAGGATCTTCCTGACCCAAGGATCAAACCCGTGTCTCCTGCATTGGCAGGCAGATTCTTTACCACTGAGCCACCAGGGAAGCAGGGATACATGTGTCATAAAAATTACACTGTGGCCAAGATCCCCTGACCATTAAGATCACAGATGACTAGGATGTTTCTGGTGGTCCAGTGGCTAAGACACTGCACTCCCAATGCAGGGGGCCAGGGTTCAATCCCTGGTCCAGGAACTAGATCTCACATGCCACAAGTAAGACCTGGTACAGCCAAATAAATATTTTTTTAAAAAACAACCACAGATAAATGAACATAAAAATCTAATCAAGCAGATGGATTGCAATCTCCAAGGGATAAGTCATTTCACTGGGTATATATACCCTGGCCTAGGTATATACTAAGAGCAGAAAGGTAAACACATACACATAGCCACACATGCGTCTGATGGTGAGCATCCCATGACCCAAGAACAGGAAGCACTGGGAAAATTCATTCGCAAGGACTTTTTAATTGCTTTGTGTATGTTTTTCATCTTCTCCATTTCTTCTGATGGTGATTATGATTGTGTTTTGAAATCATGATCTACCACTGCAGCACTGTAATTACATAAATATGGCATCATAAATGAAGGTTAGTGCTAGAAATAGAGCAGAGAGAGGTGCTATTTTCTCTATGGATACAAGGGTGTGTGTTTATTTTACAAAAAAATCTCCAATATTTGTGGTATTTGGAAATCCTTTGCTAGTCCAAGCAAGGGCAGCTTAAGAAAAAGAATAAGAGCTTCAGTCTCGTTTTCAGCTGAAAAGATGATGGCAAAAAAGGCAGGTTTTTCTAGTCATGATAAGTGGAAATAATCAGGTAAGAGCTAGGTTCTAACTGAGCTTTACACTGAGCTCAGGGCCCTGCACTGGCCCGCGCTGCGGGGGCACCAGGGGCTCTGCCTGGGGGCAGCACTCAGTCCAGGCTGGTACATCTTGTCAGTGGTACCCCTCAGCACCCCCTGGAGCCCCAGGGAATGTCTATTAAGCAGCATTCAGAGCAGAATTACCTCCTCCCTCCTCTCACCCATTCCTGCCCTCAGATCACCAACCAGATCTTCAACCCATAGGGCTGGGAGTCGGAACATAAACAGCCCAGCTTCTTCCATTCTCAGGAAAAAGGGAAATTCTAAAGTGTATTCCATAAGAGTCACACGGAGCAAGTGGCAGTCCTGAAATATGTCAACAAATTCTTTAAACTTCAGTCCTTAAAAAGGTGAAGCCTAATTCCCCTGCCCCCAAATGCAAGCGACATTAAGTGACATTTCTAATGACTAGAACATGATGAGACTTCCAAGCTGAGGCTGTGAAAACGCGGCCTCTAGTCATGTCGTGAGAACACACAGGCAGCTCGCAGGGAGGCCCGCATAGCGAGGGGCGAGGCGTCCCACCAACGGCCAGCGCCCGCGCACCAGCCACTTGATGGAGCCACCTTGGAGAGGGATCCTGCAGCCCCACTCAAGCCTCCAGATGCTGCTGCTCCAACCACCGTCTTGACTGTAATCTTACCAGAGGTCTGGAGCCAGAGCTGCCCAGATAGGCCAGTTCTGAATCCCTCATCGACAGGAAATGTAAGTATAATAAACTGTTCTTGCTTAAGCCATTAAATTTTGGAGTAATTTGTTACGCAGCAGTCCTAGCAGCATTGACCCCAATGCCCACAGCTGTAACCTACTCACCAACTCCCTCGCTGCGCTCCCTTAGATCACCTCCAGATTCAATGACCTGCCCTCAGAATTCCTGTCTCCACGTTTGCCTTTGATGTCCCAGACATCCCATAGAAGGCCAATATTATTATTATCCTCATTTTAAGGATGAGAAAACACACCAAGGTTAGAGGCACACAGCAGGCAGTGGCAGAGTGAGCCTCCCTGAATCCTAATCCACTGCCCTCTTCTTCCTCACAGCTGCATCCCTCCAACTCAATCCTCTGTGCTGTTAAGCAATCTCTCCTCCTTCCCCAAGAACAATAAGTTCATTTTCTCATTCACTGTGGACAAAGGCACCCGCCATAATCATAAAATGTAAAAACAACAAAAATATACTAAGGAAATTCAACAACAAAAGCAGGAACTTTGAGTCACCCAAGTTTCAGTGTATTTATTTTTCCTAATGCTACCTATACCTGGCAGGGAGAAATAATTAGCAAATTAAAGGTCTGTTCTTTGTTGAGACTGATGCAAAGGCTGGATATGACTCTCTCTGTTCTTACGTCTGGGAGACAGGGCTGGTCTAAAACTGCTGACCAACGTCACTTGTGATTTACTGAAGTCATGAACAAGTGACATGCTGCGTGGGCAAGAAACAATGAAGAGGAAACCTATATGTGCTATGCTTTCTGTTCTGATCAAATAAAATGTACAGCCAACTTCAGCTGTCAGACATTTAATCATAATCATTATTGTGCTATATTAGGCATAAACGGGACATAATGACTCTTGATCGCATCATTTTATCTATTAAACAATAACTTTTGTGTTTTTCTTCTCTGTTTAATAGTTTTCTAATATCCCAGCTCTACTTGGTGTCACTGTATTTTTTTCCACTGAGCCTATATGACAGAAGAGAACCCACATGGGCTTTGGAACCAAACCAGTCATGCAGGCTGTGTGACCTTGATAAAGGCACCTTATGTCCCTGGACTCTTGTATAAGATGGAAATGAGGCCTCTCCCGCAGGATGGATATGAGAATCAAATGAGAAGCTGAATGAAACTTTTAGCACAGTGTTAATACGCAGTAGGCACTCAAGGAAGTCTTCTTCCTACCTCTTATATCCACATTACTGCCACGTACACTAACGTCAGAGGTTCTCAATCTTCTCCCCACGACTTATTCTCTTCTGCCCCGGATCTCATTCCCCAAAGCACCTGCCTTCAATCTCCAAGTCACATGGTTTCACACTTAAATTCCCCCAAAGACTTCCTATTTACTGAAGGAATACTACCAAAATAATCAGGAAAATTGGCTTTGAGATCATTCATAGAAATAGACAGGTTTAAAATTTAGCTAGGAGCAAGATTCACCTTAGCGTGAATAATTTCTAGTTACAGACAATGATGATGGTAAGGGCTCTATTTGGTTTGGGTATAGCTGGTGAGAAACTGGAAGGTACTAAGTCAACTGAAAGACCTAAAGGAAAAAATAAAAACACTGTGGAACCCAATAAGCACCCAGTGAGAGGCTGCTGATGTTTGGGAATAATTTAGCTAATACATGTGGATGGAAAGTGTCCACAAAAATATTCCACATCCTTACGGCTGTATGCTCTCCTGCCCTTTGGCAGGCACGGCGAAGGCAAAATGTTTGCTGCTCTGAAGTACCAACACCCACTGATACACACAACAGCTCATAACCACAACAGTAATAGTAATAACGTATATAGTAACAGTAATAGCCTTCTTAAAGGCTAACATTTATTCACAATCCAAAGTTACCAAATAGCTTTTCTGTCTTACCTCATTTGACCTTCTTACAGCCTGAGTGGATACCATTAACTCCATTTCACAGATAAGCCAACTGAGACCCAGACAGGTTAGATGTCATGCCCAAGAAGCCCATGAAAAATAAGTGACAGAATCAGATCTGAACTCTTAACCTCACGCTCTTGTCTCTTATCAGCTTCCCTCTATTAGACTGTTTGAGGGATAAATAGAAACTAATCTATAAATTCTCCAGTTAGCTTTTCTTGCCCTGTATTGGCTTTTAGACCGACAAGCACACACATCCAAATCACAAACAGGGTGCTGGAGAAAGAGCTTAAAGATAACCGTGTCTAGGGAATTCCCTGGGGGTCCAGTGGTTAGGACTCGGCGCTTTCACTGTCGGAGCTCAGGTTCAGTTTCTGGTTGGGGAACTAAGACTCCACAAGCCACCCAGTGAGTTTAAAAATAAATAATACATAAATAACGGTTTAATGACCTTTGAGAAAATTCCTTATGAATAGAGAGTCTGCTTTCCAGGGCCCAGGGCAACGGCAAGTGTGGCTGTGTTAGGACCACTGTAGACAAAAGACCACACAGTGATAAAGTCCCATTCTTTGCAGCAATTGTGGCAGCAAATACTCCCATCTGTGGTGCACTTTTCTCTGCAGAAGGAAGCATTCAGAGCTGGCCACCAAAGGCAGACCTTGACTGAGTTCCCTATGAAGTAAACCTACAATCCGGTGTTTCCCAACTTCCCCATGTCATCATGGGGAACTCTGACCACAAATGTCAGATTTCTCTGTAAAGCTCTCGACCTCCCTGGAAAAGAACCACTGTCCAATATCAGAAGTGGAAGCATCACTTTCAAAATAAGGCAGTGAGGCTGCAGGAGACCCACCCTGAGCCAGACTGTGCCAGGAGCTGGGGTCCCTGGGCCAGGCGCAGATGGACGGAGTCCTCCCAGGGCTCGGCATCAGTGTCTCCTGGAGGTACTTAAAATCCCAGCAGGTCTCTACTGAGAACTAACGATTGCCAGTTAATCCCAAAACTCTGCAAATAGGAAAGAGACCTTCATCTTGCTAAAGCTCTGATTCTCCTGTTCAGCTCCAGCTGAAAAACACTGTTAGAGCAGAATCTAGAATGTTCCAAACTTGCTAGATTCAAGAATCCTTTGAGGTTCCTAGTAAAAATACAGATTCGGGGACTTGCCTGGCGGACCAGTGGTGAAGACTCTGAGCTTCCACTGTAAGCGGGCGGGGGTTCTCTCCCTGGTAAGGGAACTAAGGCCCCGCAAGCAGCACCGCAAGGCAAAAACTAAAACAGAACAGATTCGTGGTTCCTGATTTTTATCTCCTGAATCAGAATTTTCAGTAAGGGCTTGGGAATATATGTATTTTTGAACAAAAGCCCAGTGATTCTCAGGCTTGGGAAAGTTAGACCAAACCTGTTAACTGTCCTCGAAAAGTCGACAAAGTGAAAAGCCGATCGATGGAATAAGAATATTTGCAAGTGGTCTCTCTGACAAGAGGTTCACGGCCAGAATACATAAGGAAACCCCACAAACCCCGAACAAGAAGACAACTCGGTTTCATAAAGGGGTGGGGGGTGGCGCGGGGCAGGAAGGGAAGCCGGGCTGAGGCGAGGCCTTTTTTCCGCAGAAACAACGCCGCAGCCCCAGCCCAGCCAGACTGGGCACGAAGCTCCCGCGCGCTGGCGGCGCTCCTGGGAACCGTGATTCCCCGCCGTCTCTTCCCGCCCTGCCCGAGCCAAGTTCCGTAGGTACCCCAGGCCTGGCTTAGCACCCAGCCCAGTGATGTGCGTGTAGCGACCACGGCTCACAGCTGTTCATCGTAAAGGTCATGCAGCTGTACCCCCGGTACGCCTTGCAAAATTCAGTATGGGTTTTGATCATTCTATCACCGTAGTGTCACAAAGTCATACCACAGATGAATGCTTGATTTCTATCCCAT
>SJYC01120671.1:0-28698 GCA_006408675.1 Madoqua kirkii
CCCCCGCCCCGTTCCATTGCCAAAAGGTAGAGTTCCCGAATGTTGGCTGATTTTCCTTTATATTAAGAATTAAGTAAAATGAAACAGTGAAACCTTTCCTTCCCCGGAAAAACAGGCAAAGGACTTGAACAGACATTTCTCCAAAGAAGACAAGCCAACAAGCCTATGAAAAGATGCTCAGTAAACGTGACCCGATAGAGATGTAAACTCAAAACCACAGTGAAATATCACCTCACATCCATCGGGATGGCCATTATCAAGGAAAAAAGTGGAAAATAACAAGTGATGTTGAGGATGCAAAAAAACTGGAATCCATGTGCACTGTTGGCAGGAATATAAAATGCTGCAAAGCTTCTGTGGAAAACAGTATGGCGGTTTCTCCTAACATTAAACATGCAACTGTTGTGTGATCCGGCAATCCTACTCCTGGTACAAATCTAATTCAAAATAGGGTCTTGAAGATACATTTATACTGCCATGTTCATTGTAGCTTTGTAGCTTTATTCACAACAGTCATGAGCTGCTGAAGCTCTCAAGCATAGTCAATGTCGGAGTCTGTTACAACAGCGTAACCACGAAAAATGCTTGAATAATAGAATGCTGTACCCAGAAAGAGTCAAAAATCATACCTACTCTCTCCAGGTTTTCTGTGCTTGAAACAGAGACTAAAGCAAAGCTACCCACATGGTTTTGTGGCTCTTTCAGTGTCCCCAGACTTTGGCATGACCTCAGAGAGAAGCTTCCAATAGGGCCACTTGTTGGTAGTACTCTCTGATGCATAGTGGGAGGGCAGATCCTGAAGGTACTGAAGGCAGAAGCAGGGAATAAGTCATTGATGAGTGAAGGGAAGGCAACTCTACTCTCAGCAACCACGGTGGGAAATTTCAACACGTTATCTATTTATTTTTAATGTATTTGTGTTTGGCTGCATCTGGTCTTGGTTGCAGCACGCAGGATCTTTGTTGTGTCACACAGGGTCTTCATTCCGGCACACAGACTCTAGTTGTGTTGCCCGGGCTCCAGGCGTGAGGGGCTCAGCAGCTGTGGCACGGGGCTTAGTGGCTCCATGACACTTAGCCACTGGTGGTGGTTCAGTTGCTAAGTCGTGTCTGACTCTTGCGACCCCATGGGCTGTAGCTCCCCTGCCCATGGGGTTCTCCAGGCAAGAATACGGGAGTGTGTCATTTCCTTCTCCAAGGGATCTTTTCAACCCAGGAATCAAACCCAGGTCTCTTGCATTGCAGGCAGATTCTTTACCGACTGAGTTACAAGGGAAGTTTGACCACCAGGGAAATCCTGAGAGTTCAACATTTTTAATCATAAGATAACCCAGTAGAGACTGTTATTTCAACTCCTGAGCTTTCAGGCTGGGCTGGAAACTGGTTGCAGTCTCAGGAATGTGTTATTGGCAATGTCACGGGAGAAAGTGTCCGACTCTTTGCGACCCTGTGGACCATAACCTACCATGCTCCTCTGTCCAAGGGATTTACCGGCAAGAGTGCTGGAGTGGGTTGCCATTTCCTTCTCCAGAGGATCTTCCCAACCCAGGGACTGAACCTGAGTCTCCCGCATTATAGGCAGACACTTTACCATCCGAGCCACCAGGGAAGTCCTCATGGGAGAAATGTTAATTTTTAAAAAGGTATTCCCAGGGCCCTGGATTCGATGCAGGGTCTCTGAACAACTCGCAGGGGGATTGACAGCCGACAGCTCCTGTGTTCCCACTCCATACTCATTCCTCAGAGTCCCAGGTCTCCATTCTCTCCAACCCCATCACACACTGCTGAGGTTCTGAGAAGGACAAGGTAAATTTCAAGGAGTTTGGGTAGGAGAAAAGGTCATTCAGAACATTCAGGGAGATAGAGACTCCAGAGGGATGAAATATATATATACATACAGCTGATTCACATTGTTGTACAAAAGAAACTAACATAACATTGTAAAGCAATTATACTCCCATTAAAAATATATATATAAAGAACTTGCAGGGAAGGAGATTATATGTGTGACCCAAAAAGGAAACGTGAGAAAGGTAATCAGAAGATGAGAGGAAATGCAAATTAGTAGCCAGAAAGCAGATGAGCTGTGGAAAAGGACAGGATCCGTTAGGGTTCACATCACCTCCGTAAGGCACCTTTGCTTTGTCTCCGCGAGCTCTGACCCCCATGCGAGGTACAGAGGCTGAAAAAGAAGACGGGGGATGGCTGCGTGCTTTGGAATGTGCTTTGGAAAACAGCATCGACAGTATTATCAGCTGCATCAACATGTGCGGAAGCCATCAATCTTCCCGCTTCGGGGAGTAAGTGACTGCCATTAGGGACCAGACGAGCTGTTTCTTTCCCCCTGATGTCTGGCCCTGAGTTCAGCACAATTAGCTAAGTGCTTCTAGAAGTGTGGAGAACCCTGGGAAGGCAGGCAGCAGCTTGCTGTTAAGTATAAAAGTGCGGAAGAAAAGAGAAGCTTTGGGAAGTCTGCTCTGTACCTGACCCCAAACCGGGACCAGCACCATCCATTCATGCTGCTTGTGAGCAGAAGTCCCGACTGGGTGGGCGGGGCTCTGCTTTTGCCTTGGGCAGGCTGCTGAAACTTACAACCTCTTATCCAAAGAATGTTTTTAAGGGCACAAAATAAATATGCAGGATGACAGAAGAAGCCACTTATGCTGAAATACCATTACCAACATATTAAAGAAAAAATTGGTGACAGAGTAGTAACAGTTGTTCATCTTTATTAAACATTAAATAAGATCCAGTGGTGGGTATGAGAACTTAGAGTTATGGAATAATGAATATTTTAAGATGTCTACAACAATATCTAGATGATATGAAAATGTACCATCTAGTGGAATGGTTAATTCTACTGTGTTTTCCGACCTACATTTATCACCAAAAGAAGAGCAAAGCTTCATTTCTATGTTAGTGAAAATAAATGTTTTTTTTTCACCCAAGTTTATAGATCACTGCATTCTCTCCATGTGCCTCAGGTTAAGAACTTCTGCTGAAAGTGGGAATTTAAAATGGCCATGACCCTCTCCACTCACTGTGAGTGCTATAAGAAAGCATGCATTCATCTTCTAGTTTAAATGTCCTATAAGAATGCCCCAGACCCTGGCCCTATCTGCAATGAAGTGACAGGAAAGGCATCGGATAGTGACAACAACTCCTGCCACCCCCAAATGCATCCCAACGAATGGTCATTCACCCTTTCCCGGGTGCCACACAGAAACCCAGAGCACATGGCTTTCTGCCTCTGCTTCCTGAGCTTTCTAGCAATGTCCCCATTTAGGGGTCGGAAAGAGATGGTCACTAAGTCCGCGGAGCTCACCAGTTGGACTGTGGACAACCTGTGGCTCTGGCACGGCTTCTCTCTGTGATGTGATCAGATTGGTATTTCAGGGTAGTAACCTGGCCTTCAGAACTGAGAGCAGCACTTCCGTCCACTTGCTGTACTCTTGCCACAGCCACCACCCTGCCCAGGCCACCACCTGCTCCGTCTTTTCTTGCTCCCTCCCAGCCGTTACTCTCAGCGCAGTAGCCCGAGTGTTTCCTCTCTTTCTTATTTGTTGGCTGCTCTGGGTCTTCACTGATGCACTTGGGCTTTCTCAGGTTGTGGTGAGCAAGGGCTCCTCTTCAGCCGTGGTGCGCAGGCATCTCATTGCAGGGGTGTCTCATTGCTGAGCACAGGCTTTAGGGTGGGCGGGCGCAGCAGCTGTGGCGCACAAGCTGAGCTGCCCTGCAGCATGTGGGATCGAGTTCCCTGACCAGGGATCGAACCCATGTCCCTTGCATTGGCAGGCAGATTCTTAACTGCTGGACCATCAGGGAGGTCCCAGAGTAATTTTCTTAAAACTTATCCCATCCTGTCACTCTTCCTGAGAATGGCTAGTGTTTTCCACATCACTTAAAATAAGTTTCCATCTCCTCGCCACACTGCAGGGTTGGCAACCTATGTGTCTCTGGCTGAATCCACCCAGCACCTGCTTTTGTATGGCAATCATCTGCAGAAATTTGTTTTTTGTTATTACATAAATACCTACACACAAGTACCTTGATTATTGTCTATTGTCTCACAAGCCCTAAAATAGTTACTAGCTAGCTCTTTATAGAAAAAGTTTGCTAGTGTCTGCCAGCCAGGAAACCAGAAACTAGCCTAGGCCATTCAAATGATGGGGGAGGTGCAGGTGAAGGGGGATTAATGCAGAGAAAGTGTTGTTCAAGAAGCTGTAAGAGCTGAGGGGGCCAAGGACACAGTGAAGCGACAGAGATTCCCAGCAGCCTGAAGCAGCCGTGCCCTGCAGGGGGAGGGGCCGGGGGGAGGCGTGTGACCAATAGGAGCCAGGAGCTGGAGGCATCCCGAGGGGCCCAAGGGGACACAGCTGTGCCAAGGGTGCTGCCCAAGGTAGGCCAGAGGGTGAGGGAGAAGACCTGGATTCTACTTGTCGTTTCACAACAGTACCTTCCGCTGTCTAAAGCCACCTGGAGGGCTTTTGACTAAGGGTCTTGGTCTTCTGAAAGCCAGAGAAGAGAAGGAAAGGTCAGGATGTGGGTATGAGAGCTAACAAGCTCGTGAGCAGCTGCCCCGGGAAGTGAGCGCGGCGCCTGGCCTGCGTATTAGCCGTGAGAGCTGAGGGTGCCGCGTGCCTGGCTGCTGTTGCCCAGTCACTCGGTCTTGTCCGACTCTTCGCGACCCCGTGGACTGCAGCACGCCAGGCTTCCCTGTCCTCCACCGTCTCCCACAGTGTGCTCAAACTCATGTCCATTGAGTCAGTGATGCTGTCCAACCACCTCATCCTCTGTCATCCCCTTCTCCTCTCACCCTCAATCTTTCTCAGCATCAAGGTCTTTTCCAGTGAGTCAGATCTTCGGATCAGGTGGCCAAAGTATTGGAGCTTCAGCTTCAGCATAGCTAGTATTATCCTCATTATTACTATTTTTAACTTTTCTTTTACACTTGGATTCCTGTCTTTGGTTATCCAAGCTGAGTAAGCAGGTGTAGACAGGAAATAGGACCATAATTGACTTGACTTACCCCAAAATTGTGGGGAATAGGATGAAATTAGACCACATCTGGGGGGTCCTAAATACACCATGGAGATGAGCCAAGAACCCGCACCAAACCCCCTTCTCCCAGGCAATGAAATCATTTCAAACCTTCTGTTGCCAGCCAGAGCACTGGCAAGACCAGGAGTTTGCAGAATGCACTCAGAGAGACTTAGTGCTAGTGGGGATTTTTTTTTTCCTAGAAGTGTGTATGTTGTTAGTAGAAATGCTTTTCTAACCATTCGTGTGCACATCTTCCTTACCTGGAACTGTCTACCCTTGCCAACCTCTGAAACCACAAGCATAACAGCTTAGTTTAACAAGCTTCCTCTTTGAAAACGCCAGCCAATGAGATCAACGATGGGTAGAACAAGACAAAGCGTGTTTGTTGTCAGTAGGGAAAGTTTTGCCACCTGACACACCAGAGACAAGGGATGAAAAGGTTGTGCAGGCTGAATATGCATCTCCGACTCAGGAAGGTCTTCCAAGTGAAGCAGCCAGCTCCTGCTCCAGCCCTGAGGAGATGCCTCCACTCTTCTCCAGACCTCCTTCCTCTCTTTGTCCAGCAATGGTCACCCCCACACCCCTTCTCTGCCGGGCATGCTCATCCTCACTGACTTGATGTTGAGGACATAATGACACACAGCGTTAAAGGGAAAGAAGGACAAGCCAGGGTGATCCCCCACCCAGGTGCCACAGGGAGGTCCCCATCCTGCTCCCCAGCAGGCCCCGAATCATTTTCAGGGAAAGCTATGGCTGGACTGACAGTCCCACTGCCAAGAAGTGCCTCCTAGAAGGAGCATCTGACTTTCACCAAAACTGCTGGATAAAGCTTCTGCCGTTCAACCCCGTGACTCTCTCCAAGAAAAGCTGCTTTCACTGAGCTCCTCTTCCTGCTTCCCAAAGCCCTCCTCCTGCAGTCAGTTTCCAGTGGACAGTCTTCAGTGAACCTCTGCTGAGCTTGGGGGCCACGCTTTCCCTGTACATTGGGGAGGCTGAACCAGTTTGCTCCCCGAAGTTCTTCTGACTTTCATCAGGGACCCCTCTGATGACCTTGCCTGAATGTGATGGTTCACTAGCAGATGATTCAGGAGGAATGACTCCTTTTAAGCTTCTAAGAAGAACATGGGCTTCCCAGGTGGCGCTAGTGGTAAAGAACCAGCTGCTAATGCAGGAGATGTAAGAGACTCGGGCTCCATCCCTGGGTCGGCGGGTCCCCTGGAGTGGGCATGGCCACCCACTCCAGTATCCTTGCCTGGAAATTTCTATGGACAGGAGCCTGGTGAGCTACAGTCTATAGGGTCTCAAAGAGTCGGACACGACTGAAGCAACTTAGCACACATAAGAAGGAGGTAGCCTTGGGAGAGAGGCCAGAGACATGCACGGTTCTCCCCTGAGAGAGTGTCCATGGAGGAATCAATTCAGAGGGAGGTGTCAATAAACCCACTTGGTGACCAAGAGGATTCAACAATCTGGCTCTATTTCACTGAACACTGATTGTTACACACCTGGCTTTCCCACAGTTATTAACTCTTACAATTGAGGAGGTAGGCAGTCTTGTTAGCCTTGCTGTGTACACAGGGAGACCAAGGTGGCCAACCTGAGAGGACCTTGATGAAGGCTCCTCGACATCAAGGGATGATTTTGGAAGAAAAAAATAGGTGAATAATGCCCTCAAGGCTATTAGAAAGGGAATAGATTTTCCTAGTCTGGGTTCTTCCCAAAGATATAACCTAAGACAAGAAGGTAGGTGCAGGCGGTTTTGTTCTAAGGTGATCCCCAGGAACAGAGGAGGCTTGTATGGGGAAAGAGAGAGAAGAAAAAAATTTATAATTGGCTGTGGACAGCAGGGATCAAGCATAGAGAATTTCTGGAGAATCCTTCCAGAGGAGCTCCCATGGAGTGTTTCAGAAACCAGTAATCGGAAAACCAAGCACCACACTCAGAGTTGGAGAATTCAGATTGATTACGCCAGTGGGCCCAGAGGAGTTAACACTCCAAGCTCTGAACCCCGAACAAAGGGGTTACAGAGTTCTTATAGACAGACTATAGTGGGCAACACTAACTGTTAGTAGGCTGGTTTAAACTAAGTGTTTTAACACACGGGAACAGCAGTCAAGATGGGGAGGGGGGGTGTCTGATCTTTACACGGACAGGCATGATTAAACAAGTTTGCAGGGGCTGGGCAGTTGCAAAGAGCAGGACAAGGGTGAGATAAGCTCCAGTTCCTAGTGTTGTAAGTCCCTGCTTTTGGAGACCGCGTGACCTACAGGATTCAGACTTCGTCCAGGAGCAAGCTGAGTTACAGAGGCAGAAAGAGCAGGAGGTTATGTAAAATTTTAACTTTTCCTTTTCGAGGGAGGGAGAAACCTGCCCCTGCTCCCTGTCCTAGGTGTGTGGGCCTGCTGGGTGCCCTCAGCCACGGTTGCAACCCTAGCAGAGCCCGGTGGGGCAGAAAGTACAGACAGAGGACAGAAGGCATGGGTGAATGCAGATCCCGTAGGCAGAAGTGAGCAGAAAGCAGGTTCTGAGCTGTCTGGTCACAGCTATTTCATCACAATAAAATCCCAGGTGATGTCATGAGGATGTGAGTCCAGGTCCCAGATGTGCCTGCCTTCCAGGGCACAGGAGGTGGGAGGGGACACTTCAGACAGCAATCAGCAGGACCCAGACAGGCGAATGAGCGCCCACACCCTGTGTGACCCACCGAACACCTGCAAAATTTTCCATCCCTCCCCGGCTGCCTCTCCCACCTGGAGCTCACAGCTCTCCCGCTCAATGATAGAAGCAAATTCTTGGTTGATGGATGAGGTAAACTGGAGTGGAACAGCCCGTGATGCAAGAGGCTGGAGGCAGCGTCGCCTTTTCTCTAGTCCACCCATGGAAAGCCAGCCCGCTGCCCCGGGCAGGCCTGTCACTGGGCTCCCGGTGTTTGGCAGTGGAGAACTGCAGCGGAGTGCTCGGACCTTCCCTGTGTCCTTGGGCAAGTTCTTAACTTCTCTGGACCTTGGTTTGTTTCATCTCACGAGGAGGACAAAGATGCCTGCCCATTAGAGCAGAGTGAGGATGAGATGTTATCCCACCCGGCCCTCACCCAGCGCAGTATGCTGTGTGTAGGGAGCATTTCAAAAGGATGGAAGGGCAGAGTGTATTTTTGAGTTGTTTCAATTCACTATCAAAGTGGAGAACCAGAGACAGTTATTTATCATTTACGGACACAGAGTAATGTAATGCAGAGAGTGATGTGCTGGCCAACCAAAAGATTTCATTTCCCTGCTGTATAATTTTAGGTCTAGGACCCTCTCCAAATTCAGTTTTTCTATCATTAATAGAGATCATCATGTTTGCCTGGCTCAAAATACTGCCAAGATTCCACAGAGTTCCCAGATGTAAGGATACTCTGAGAATCCCAATGCATATAAAAATGTTGTTATGGTGATGATATTCATGATAAGGATCCAACCTTCTCCCTCGTCATCAGGGGCACACATGTACCCTGCTAAGACCAAAGCAGGCATTTCATATTAAGGGCAATGCCATGAGGGGACCGTGTGATTAATATCAGAGTCTGTAACAGCCGCTTGGGGTGAGCCATTCAGAACATCCATGTCAAGGACTCGGCTGCTAATTTATTTACATCTGAGGATGACAACCAGGGAAAGCAATTAGGACTTGGGCGTCTGCCCTTTGGGGATCTTGATGGCTGGAGCTGAAGCAGTGGTGCGGCAGAAACCTTCACAGAGGCTGCTATGTGCTAATGAACTTCCTTTCGCACTGGCTCAATCTCACTGTCTCTCAATATGTCAAACGAGTCATGTCTGTCTCCCAGTCCATCATCTGTTCCCAAACTACACGGCGGCAGTGCTGAAGGGGACAAAGGTACAGGGGGCCAGGGGTCTCAAGGACTGATATTCTCAGAGTTCTTTACAGCTATCAATTAATGAGCCCCAGCAACAACCTGGAAAGTAGGTCAGTATTATTATCCCTGCTTTGTGGATGAGGAAGCAGGCTTCAAAAGAATGGCTCGCCCAAGGCTAAGTCATCCATCAGAAGAGCTGATGCAGCATTAGATGGAAGAGTTCCCGACTCCAAGTCCTTGGCCAAGCGTGTGCTTCCTCAGTGAGCCGATTGGTAAATGAAGGAGACTTACTGACTGCGCTCTAAAATGATGCATGAACCCCCTCCCGCATGCAGTGGCAGATGCTAGGTTCAATACAGATCCCAAAGCTGGGAGAGCTTTTAAACACAGATCCTAAAACCTGAATAATCCAAGAAAATACCTTTGGATGCATTGCTTCCTTTGGAATACAAAGAAGTAGGCGTGTCTTCAGACTGGCATTGTTTTGACTGCCCAGCATCTGAATAGCTTCTTGTCCAGAGGCGAAGAGAGGTTGGCAGGGCTCCCTTCCTTTTCCCATCTCCCCAGGCTACCACACCCAAGAGTGTGCAGGCCGTCACCTCAGTCTTGTCTGGTTCTTTGCAAACCTATGGACTGTAACCCACCAGTCTCCTCCACCCATGGGATTCTCCATGGGATTCTCCACTCCATAGCAACTGGAGTGGGTTTCTATGCCTTCCTTTAGGAGATCTTCCCAACCCAGGGATCGAGCCAGGGCCTCTTAACGTCTGTCTCCTGCATTGGCAGGAGGGTTCTTTGCTATTACTCACACCTAGGAAGCCCAAAAGAAGCTTAATTAGAGCCAGTGTGTAGTCCTGGGAAAGCAAAGCTGGGGGCTGGGGGCCCCGAATCCACAGAGGTGCCCGGTGGTGACAGGCCTCAAGAGATTGTTCCCAGCGCAAGTCTTTGCAGGGCGGGGTGGTGTTTCACCTCCCTCATCTTCTCAAAGCCTGTGCTCCAGTTTCCCAATCAGTTCCAATAGACTTTCCTGCCTCAAGTTAACCAGACCCTCTTTCTGTTATTTGCAACCCTGGCTATAGTTTTTCACCTAGAAATGTAAGTGCTTGCCGAGGGTATGAAAACTGCCAGTTGCAGATCCCATACATTGCTGGTAGAAGGATAAACAGGCAATAACACCAGGGAGGACACCTTGGCAAAGCTGTCATGAATTCCTTGACCCAGCTCTCCACCTTGGAGAGTTTATCCACCGTGTGTGTGCACGTGCTTAGTCGCGTTCATGGAATTTTTCAGGCAAGAATACTGGAGTGAGTTGTCGTTCCCTCCTCCAGAGGATCTTCCCACCTCAGGAACTGAACCTATATCTCCTGTGTCTCCTGCATTGCAGGCAGATTCTTTATCTACTAAACCAGTAGGGAGTCTGCATGAATACTTACACAATCGCAAAGCTACTTACGAAGTTGTTTTGCACATGTGTACCTGCGAGCAGGATTACTCACTGTGCAGCATGCAATAGCAAAATATTTGAAAGGATCCAAAGGTCCATTTCTAGCAGACTGATTAGATAAATTATGGTATATACAGGTTTTTTATGTGTTGATATGAAAAATCCTCCCAATAAGCCGGTAAGTTAAAAAAAGATTCATAACAGTGTATATAATATGATACCTTTTATAGTAGTAGGGAAAAAATAAGAATCTGTATTTGTTCTTGCTTCCATACACATAAGGAAACTCCAGAAGGAAACAAAAGAAACTAACTAAAAACAGTAGTTTCCTATTAGGAGGAGAGTGGGGCAAATATGAAAACAAAACAGGAGTTGAATATTTTTCACTGGGTGCCTTTTTATAATGTTAAGTTTTTTAGTCATGTCAATAGGCATCTATTCAAAAAGCTACTTTTAGAAAGGCCACCCCAGATAGTGAAATTCAGCAGATAAAAGACTGATTTGACTGTCCTTGCCTTCACACCAACCCACCCATCACCCTCAGCACATGGACAAAGCACACTGGTAAACAGTGCCTGCAGGCTTGTCAGATTCCAGGTGGTGACCTCCCTGGTGGTCCAGTAGCTAAGACTTCTCCCTCCCAATGCAGGGGGCCAAGGTTCAATCCCTGGTCACAGAACTAGATCCCACATGCCACAGTTAAGAGTTTGCAAGCCACAACTTAAACACCCAGCATGCCACAGTGAAGAATGAACATCCTATGTGCATCAGCCAAGACCTGGAGCAGCAAAATAAATAAATTAAAATTTAAAAAAAAATTGCCCAGGGTATGCAGAAGCCTGCCTCTGAGACTTTTCATTGGAGGGTGGCTTGTCTACCATGGGAACAGAATCTGTTCCAGAGTATTGAGGTTAAAAGGAAAAATAGGTTGCTGAAAAGCAAGAAAATAGTTTCTAGTGCAAAAGAAAAAGAAGATTCATAGCATCCTTTGATTTGTAGAATCCAGAGAAATTACATTTCAGAGACGTCCATGCTCCTGAGAAGGGTGTCTCCAAGACATACAATGCACTGGGCCCTCTGTCAAGCGACCCCCTCAGAACCAGGGAAGTAGCTCATCCCCACCAGCTGTTGGGAAATACGGGGTCCTGGCAGATTACCTGAGTCAGTGGAGTTTGTCTGGGGTGATGATTTTACAGATACTGCCTAATGAAGGCATTTGAGCTTTCTCTTCTGCAGATCCACTGATCAAACTCAAATGAAGGTCCCCAAGATAAAATGTACTTATTTATCCTCTAAGCCATCTACTTGAAAATCAATAATATTTCAAATTTAATGAGTTGTAAGACAAGTAAATTAGAGTTTGGAGTAAGCCGTATTGATTAGATGGTTCCGTCAACTGGAACCCATAACTTTCCTCTGTAGTTAAGTATTCCATAGTAGTGTATGACGCACTCAATACTGGTTGCTTTCGTGAGGCGATCACAGCTCTGGCCATTCCTGTAACGAGAGCGTTGCCATGGCTAGGGAAACGGCCACGCCCACCCTGCCCAACTGTGCCACTGTCCTCTTCCCCAGCAGCAGCATGCTTCAATGACAAGTGGCTTTCCCAGGCACTGATCACTCTTTGCTTCAGTCATAGGGCCTCCGTAGATCTGAACACCAAAATGAAGAACAGCAATTTTTTTTTAATTAAAAAAATAAAAAACATCATGGAAGAAATTGCCTTCAGTAAGAGAAATCTGTGCAATGATGTGTAACTGTGGGAAACTCTTTCAAGCTCCCCTAGCAGTTTACATTTCATAGAAGCTTGAGGATGGGCAAAGTCGATTTCCCACCAAGTTGACTACAGAAGGGACAGAAGGGCAGAATTTAAAGCACCCACTGTCACCATTCAACATCAAACGTCCTACCTTTCGACACTAAATCACCTTGCCTACATCAATCTTTCCTGCCCGTTCTGAAGGGAACCTTATTTCTTAGATCTGAGTAATGGTAGCTTTTTAATTAATTGATTTCATTAATGTGAGGTGGAATCTCTGACCTGGTAGGAGTCCTGGATCTTTGAAGGGAAGGGCCCCCTCGCCCCCAGCCCATTTGGCCAAGAAGAAAAATTCAGAAGGGCAGAATTTAAAGCACCCACTGTCACCATTCAACATCAAACGTCCTACCTTTCGACACTAAATCACCTTGCCTACATCAATCTTTCCTGCCCGTTCTGAAGGGAACCTTATTTCTTAGATCTGAGTAATGGTAGCTTTTTAATTAATTGATTTCATTAATGTGAGGTGGAATCTCTGACCTGGTAGGAGTCCTGGATCTTTGAAGGGAAGGGCCCCCTCGCCCCCAGCCCATTTGGCTCAAGAAGAAAAATTCAGAGATTGTGTGAGACATTGAACCACAAGGCAAAGCCCCCGCTGGTTTGAATAGGAAAAGCAGAAACATAAGCAGCACTCTCTAGGTTCTGTTACTGAGAGTATAGACCGTGGTGTGGTGTGGGCGTCACCTGGGAGCTTATCAGAGATGCAAGCTTTCCGGTCCCTCGCCCAAAGCAGCACACTCTGAATCTGTGTTGCGGTAAGATTCCCCAGTGATTTTTGTACTCATTTGGGTTTGCATAGCGCACCGAAGTTTGCACTGTAGCTCTGCTTTTACTAATCATGTGATCTTAGCCAAGTTACACAGTCTCTGTGTATTTTTCAGCCCCATATGCAATATATGGGGCTTTCCTCATAGCTCAGTCCATAAAGAATCTGCCTGAGGATGCCTGCAATGCCGGAGACCTGGGTTTGATTCCTGGGTTGGGAAGATCCCTTGGAGAAGGAAATGGAAATCCACTCCACTTCCCTGGTGGTGCAGAGGTTAAAGCGCCTGCCTGCAATGTGGGAGACCTGGGTTCGATCCCTGGATTGGGAAGATCCCCTGGAGAAGGAAATGGCAACCCACTCTAGTATTCTTGCCTGGAGAATCCCATGGACAGAGGAGCTTGGTGGGCTAGAGTCCATGGGTCACAAAGAGTCGGACACAACTGAGCAACTTCACTTTCACATTCTTGCCTGGAAAATTCCATGGACAGAGGAGCCTGGTGGACTACAGTCCATGGGGTTGCAAGAATCGGACACCACTAAGTGACTAAACCACTATCGTGCAATATATAATCTTGAGTGGCAAAAGCAGATTAGCAGAAGAGAAAGAAAAGAGATCTGGAGACTGATGAAAGAGAAAGAAGCACCTCACACTATGGTAGACTATCTGGAGCTCAAGCAGCAGAAATGATTAGGCGTCTTATTCAAGAATACAGAAATCCAGTATTACTGGTGTTGTCTATCCCATGACAAATCTCTGCTTAAAGCAATCACACAGTTCATATGGGGGATATCTAGGGAAATAACACAGAGAAAGACACTCAAAGAGAAAGAGCCATCAGCTCTCATTTGGGTGGACACTGATATAGAAAAAGACTATAAGCAGAGAATAAAGATTCAGTAAAAGCCAGAAATCAAAACCAGAGATGACCAGGAGAAATGCAAAGCTGTTGGAAATGGTAGAAATCGTGAGGAGAACACGGACTTCCTGAACCAGCAGTCCCCAGTCTTTTTAGCACCAGGGACCAGTTTGGTGGAAGAATTTTTCCATGGATGGTGGGAGTGGGTGGTTTGGGGATGATCCAAAAGCATGGCACTTATTATGTTAATCATAATCGGTATTTGCAGCCACTCCCCACGCTAGCATCAACACTTCAGCTCCACCTCAAATCATCAGGCATTCAATTCTTATAAGGAGCATGCAGCCTAGATCCCTGCGCACACCGTTCACAGTCGGGTTCGGGCTCCTATGAGAATCTAACGCTGCTGCTGATCTGACAGGAGGTGGAGCTTGGGTAGTAATGCCAGCGATGAGGAGCAGCTGTCAATTCAGATGAAGCTTCGCTCATGTGCCCTGCACTCATCTCCTGCGGTGTGGTCCAGGTCCCGAGGCCACAAAACAGTGCCAGTTTGTGGCCCGGGAATTGGGGACCCCCTTCCAACCCATGAGAAATAAGGATGGGGGTCTATTTTCTCCAGAGTCTCAGAGCAAAAGTGAACTCAGCTGGTTTCAGGGTGCACATTCAGTACATGGTGAGATTTTTATTAGCCTTGACAGGCTGGCATCTCAACTCCGATCACATATCTACTCTTCCCCCGTGGTGGAGCCTTTGTAGTGGAAACCCCACCAACAACGGGGAAATTTCAGAGAAGCCAAGTGGCAGTCTGATACCCTCAGGTTTGCAAACAGACTTTTGCCTTAGAGATTTCCAGCTCTTACATTAATAAAGAAGCCTCAGCTCCTGGGTCTTAAAGAGCATTTCTAAAATATAAAAGGAAAAACATGGCCTCTAGCTAACGTGATTCTATTAAAACCCCCAATTTTCAGAATCCTAATATGTGTGACTCAAGAGTCAAGGGATTGAAGAAAATTGTGGGTTCAGGGGGAGCCTGGAGGTGTGAGCTGGAGGCTCACACATGTGCACATATTAATAACTCCCTCCAGCCCCTTTCAGGATTCCACAGAGCTATCAGTCAGGAGAACCTAGAGGGAACTCAAGTTAAACCAAATGACTGCATCACACAACATTTAGGAACACACAGATTTTTTCTTTTTTAGACGGCCTCTTAGAGGCGTGATAGCCATTAACACAAAGAGTGAAATCAGTTACAAAAAACCAGCATCATCCAATGTTCGGCTTACTGGCCCCCCAGGAAAATCTCAGGCTTTCAAAGCTTAAAATGAAAGAAACTTTCTTGAGAGAGACCATCAAAGTTCATTTGTCCCATTAAATATCTCTGATTCTCTTGGCATGATTACTTTCTATAAACGTTTAAGACTCCTAATGTGTCCTCTTTTTCCATGAAATAGAGGAAAATTACTTAAGAGCCGAGAACTTATTTATCTGGCTGACTCATATTCTTTCTTCTCATCTCAGCTCAAGTATTTTATCCTTGGAGAAGCTTCTCTGACACACACCCACCCCTCCACCTGGCTGGAGGAAGTTGTCTTACTTCTGAATGTCTTTAGCAGTGTCCTCACGCCACTACCTTATAACTTCTTATTTTTTTAATTTATTACTATTTTCTAAAAATATTTACTTATTTGGCTGCATTGGGTCTCAGTTGCATCTTGCGGAATTTTTCACTGAGGCGCGTAGGCGCTATAGTTGTGGCCCATGGGCTTAGCTGCCCTGAGGCATGTGGAATCTTGGTTCTCGGACCGGGGATCAAACTCATGTCCTATTCATTAGAAGGTGGATTCTTGACCACTGGACCACAAGGTAAGTCCCCATAACTTCTTACTTTATGTTGAGGTTATCTTTACCTGTCTGTCTTTCCTATAAGGCTATATACTGTTCACCACTGTACCCCTAACACCTGACACTGCCTGGCACAAGATAGAAAATCAGTATTTGTGGAACTGTTAAAATCAGCAGAAAACTAATGGAATAGGATTCCAGTAGCCCAGAGTCTGTGTTACGATAATTAGAGACTTCTGTTGCTTCCTTCCTAGGAACATTAGACTCTTCTTCCAGCTTCATGTGCAATCTATCTAAAGAAGATAGTTTCCTTGAAATATGGAGACAACTAAAAATTCTCAAAAGCAGCCTATTCTGTAAGCTTCAACTTATTTCAGCTGCGGTAAGTGACTCCCACTGTCACCTAAAGATACATTTGGAAATATTGGGGACTGAGTCCCCAGGCAGCCCCACCTAGACAGTGGAACCCAGCATCTATTCCTGACTGTGTCTTCAGTCAATTGCCATGACCTCTCACATCATCCTTCCAGTATCCCTGTTGGGTGGAAATCCATCAGCCTCACTTTTTAAAAAGGAAAGGAGGCTCTCGGAGGAGAAAGAACATGCTCAGCTATTACACAGCTAAGTGAGTTGCAAAGTTAGTTACAAAGCCTTCTGCCTGTCTCCCAGGAAAGTTCCTCCATGGTTCATATAATCTTCCACCATTGATAGCAAATGTACCCTTTGCAAATGGTCAAACAGACTGGCTGAAAGAAAATATTTGGCTGAACATTACCTTCTATCCAGCTGGCTGCTCCAGTAAGAAACTGTTACCCTTGTTCCAGACACATGGCTCATCCCTGTATGGGAAACAGATGCTGCCTGGACAGCTCCAGTTTCCTTTCTGGTCACAGTGACATATGCAATGCTGCTTTCTATGTGATGAGCAATAGCAATAGTAATAGTTAATATCAGTAATGAAAAAATAGCTTAAAAACCACCTTTATTAGTTTGAATCTCAAGGAAATTTCTTATAACATTTACTAAAATGAGGATGGAATGTCATCTAATAATTATGCAACAAAATCACTGCAGATGTTACTGCAGCCATGAAATTAAAAGACACTTACTCTTTGGAAGAAAAGTTATGACCAACCTAGTCAGCATATTGAAAAGCAGAGACATTACTTAGCCAACAAATGTCCATCTAGTCAAGGCTATGGTTTTTCCAGTGGTCATGTATGGATGTGAGAGTTGGACTGTGAAGAAAGCTGAGCCACAAAAATTGATGCTTTTGAACTGTGGTGTTGGATAAGACTCTTGAGAGTCCCTTCGACTGCAAGGAGATCCTACCAGTCCATTCTGAAGGAGATCAGCCCTGGGATTTCTTTGGAATGATGCTAAAGCTGAAACTCCAGTACTTTGGCCACCTCATGTGAACAGTTGACTCACTGGAAAAGACTCTGATGCTGGGAGGGATTGAGGGCAGGAAGAGAAGGGGACGACCGAGGATGAGATGGCTGGATGGCATCACGGACTCAATGGACATGAGTCTGAGTGAACTCCAGGAGTTGGTGATAGACAGGGAGGCCTGGCGTGGTGTGATTCATGGGGTCGCAAAGAGTCGGACATGACTGAGTGAATGACTGAACTGAACTGATTTCAAACTTTTAAAAATAGACTGAGGAGAAAGACTATCTGAAACCCTCATTTGCTCTGATCTTTTTGGGGAAAAAATGGCAAAGTTACCATTTTTGCATCCCCAAAATAAATTCTACCTGACCATTACAAGATTATGAGTCAGGAATGAAATTGGATCACTTATAGAGACATGGATGGACCTAGAGACTGTCATACAGAATGAAGTAGGTCAGAAAGAGAAAAACAAATATTATGTATTAATACATATATGTGGAATCTATAAAAATGGTGTACCTTGACTTTATTTACAAAACAGAAATTGAGACACAGACATAGACAACAAACATATGGTCACCAAGTGGGGAAAAGAGAGGGAAATTGGGAGCCTGGGACTGACACATACACACTGCTGTGTGTAAAACAGCCCACGTGAGAACCTGGTGTGCAGCACAGGGAGCTCCACTCAGTGCTCCATGGTGACCTACCTGGGGAGGAAATCCAGACACGAGGGGAGATAGATATGCACATAGATGACTCACTTTGCTGTACAGTAGAAATTGGTGGCTCAATGGTAAAAAACCTGCCTGGCAATGTAGGAGACCTGGGTTCCATCCCTGGGTCAGGAAGATCCCCTGGAGAAGGAAATGGAGACTTACTCCAGTATTCTTACCTGGAGAATCCCATAAACAGAGGAGCCTGATGGGCTACAATCCATGGAATTACAGAGTCAGACACGACTGAGCGACTAAAGCACCATCACCAGAAACTAACACTACATTGTAAAGCAACTATATGCCAATAAAAATTAATTAAAAAAAAAAAAAACAAGATGATGGGTTGACCGTGGAGTTCTGATCTGAGCTAGGCTACCTCCTGTGTCTGCAGCTGGGTCCACCTGACTGCTCTCCACACATTTTACTCTCCACTGTGCCAGCTCTATCTGTTGGCGATAGCTGGGTTTGAAAGAGAGAGCAGACACATGTGTGCTGGCCAGCCTGTGCTGGCATCAACTTTGCCACTGTCACATGGGTCAACATGATTCACGTGACTGAGCCAGAGCCCAGAGGGAGAGGACCTTCCAGTTACTGGGCAAGAAAGGTGGACACAGGAGGCCAGTTAGTGAAGCCATCATGTGACCGTGCTAGTCAACACCTTCCAGCCAGAGAGCACCAGGAATGCAATGGAACAAGTTGGGTTTATTACCCATTTCAACGAGGATGAGCCCAGCCAGGAAACCCTTGAGGTATCTTAGTAAAGGAGTATCAGAAAGGGGCTGTGATAGGATTTGAGCTTGTGTTAGTGATCTGAGGATACAGGGCTTTGCTTGGAATTAATGCTCTCAGAAAGCAGAGGTAATACTAAGCTTGGGCATCTTAATACATCTTATCTAGGAGGAAGGCACACTAGACAAAGGCTAAAGCTGTCCCTGACACACACACTGCTACATTTAAGATAGATAATCAATAAGGACCTACTGCATAGCACAGGGAACTCTACTTAGTTTATGTGATGACCTTTATGAAAAAAGAATCTGGAAAAGAAGAGATATATGCATGTGTGCCCAGTTGCTCAGTCGTGTCTGACTCTTTGTGGCCCCATGGACTGTAGCCCATGACACTCCTTTGCTCATGGAATTTTCTAGGCAGGAACACTGAAGTGGGTTGCATTTTCTTCCCCAGGGATCTTACTCATGCAGGGATTGAACCCATGTGTCTTGCATCTCCTGCATTGGCAGGTGGATCCTTTATCGCTAGCGCCACCTGGGAAGCCCCAGATACATGCATGTGTATAACTGAACCACTTTGCTGTACACCTGAAACTAATACAGCTCTGTAAATCCACTGACTCCAATAAAGTTCAGTTTTTTGAAAAGCAGGGGTCATTCGTATTAGCCACGGTATGGAGAGGTTCAGTCGTTGTAGCTTGGATAGTGGTCACATTCGGTCAGCATTCAGACAACATGGTCGCGCAGTGGTCTCGTCTCTGTCATGAGCTATCACAGTCGCTGAGTAGCCGGGGCTGATACTTATCCTTGTGCAGTCATCTACAACCAACAAGAGGGCACTAAGTCCCGCTGTGATGCTGGCTGGGTCAGGGAGGTCACGGTGCCTTTTCTTCGTATATCACACATACAACCAGTTATCATTGGACTTAATGTTTTCACCATTCATCCCGAGAGGTGATCAAAAAAACTCAATAGAAAAAAAAAGCTTTGATATAAAAGCACCAATAGTAAGCACTGAAGAGTAGAACACCAAGCTCTCTCCAAATACATGTTATAAACGTGCTTACACAGTATCAAAAACAATTACCAAATGGACATATAAGCAATATAACCAGGACCTATTAATAATAAACTCAGGAACAGAAAAGCCCATATTAGCAAAAGTCAAGAAGGAAAAACTACAGAGTGGGAGGGAGTTAAAATGTGTGACCTTTCTCATTTTAAAGAAGTCAAAACACAGCAGTTCTTTTTGTTGTTGCTGTTGTTTGGAGAAATATACATGCCAAAGATTGTTGATAAACTTAATGAAAACTACTTACACTGTGAACAAAAGCAGAATATTTACCTTCCACATGATTGGGGGGAAGAAAAGCCAAAAAAATTGTAGCCTAAAATAGAAAACAAAATAAGCAAATATTTCGTTTATTTGCTAGCAAATTTGCTAGCAACTATTTGGCTTATTTGCCAATGCAGGAGATGCAAGAGACATGGATTCAGTCCCTGGATGGGTAAGAGCCCTGGAGAAGAAAATAGCATTTTTGTCATAAACAAAATGCCTGCAGACCAAACACCCCTCCTTTTTGCACCCCACCCCTGCTCCAGGGTGCCCGGATTCACCCACTATTTCCTACAGCATCACAGCAGTCCACTACTTGGTCTTGGCCCCTCTGATTGATTCTCTGCAGAGTGGAGGGCTCCACCTGGGTGGGTCTCAGCACCAGAGATTTTTTTCTAAGAACAAAATTATGGAGTTGTGCGTGGGTTAGGGGCTTCCCAGGTGGCACTACTGGTAAAGAGCCCGACTGCCAGTCCAGGAGACATAAGAGACTCAGGTTCGCCCCTTGGGTTGGGAACGTCCCTGAAGGAGGGCATGGCAACTCACTCTAGGATTCTTGCCTGGAGAATCCAATGGACAGAGGATCTTGACAGGTTACAGTCCATAGGGTCGCATAGAGTTGGACACATGACTGAAGCAACTTAGCAGCAGCAGTAGCATGGTTTTATCTATAAAATTATTAAATTCATAGTAATGAGAGACTGGTTAAATAATTAAGTTCCACCCATACAACAGAATAATATATAGCTATTAAAAATGATGAACTAAATAACATTGAAATAGGCTTTCAGGACACTATGGAATATGCAAGTGGACTGTAAAATAAGATATATGGGCATATCAGGGGCTGATATTAAAATACTGATCAACATGAGCATATGAACCTAGGTTCACATGAAGGTGTAAACATAGGTGGAGTCAGGTACAAAGATACTCATAGATGTGGACACAGACCAAATGTTAAGAATGGTTACCTCTGTGTTGTGGAATTATACACTCTTTTTTTTTTTCCTATCTCTAGTTTATTTTTACCAGAAACATAATTTTTTCAATGAGGAAGGATTAACTGTCGCCCAGATGTGTTGCCATGGAGCTCTGCACCTCTATGAGCGGATGCCCCACTCCCCTCTGATTGTCTGCTGAGCGGGCTCTCTCTGGATCATGGTCCTGGGAGGCAGGTCCACCCTCTGCCCAGTGCAGACACAGTGCCGCCTGCTGAGCTGTCAGTGAGGACATGTTTGCAGAGCTCAGCTGAATGCACTGAATTGTCAAAGGACAGAGCTGGGCAAATAGACATCTAAGCCATTCCCCGGGAGAGAGAAAATTAACTGATTCTAATTGACCTTAGTTGTGAAGGGCTTCCCCAGTGGCTCAGTGGTAAAGAATCCTCCTGCCAAAGCAGAAGACCCTGTTCCATCTTAGGGTTGGGAAGATGCCCTGGAGAAAAAAATGGCACCCCACTCTAGTATTCTTGCCTGGGAAATCCCATGGACAGAACAGCCTGGCAAGCTACAGACCATGGGGTGGCAATGAGTCAGTCACGACTAAGCGCATATTCACATATAACTGACCAGGTTTCAACGTGACCAGAGGACAGAGACTTCAGGACTCATTGGCCCAATGAAGCAGGAATCGTGGGTGTTAAGGAAAAGATGAACAAACCCTTGGAAGCTTTCACGAGGCCTGATGGCCACTTCCCCAGGCCGCCCTCCTAGCCTATTGGTGCAGGTGTAGCCCTGATGATTTATCCAGCTGGCATCAATTCCTTTCTGGCAATTCAGAGGGAGAGTTTTTCATGAAACTGTTTGGGGAATGGAGCAAGTCCCCAGATGGGCATATCAACAGAAATTATTTTTCACTTTATCCCCACATGTTCGTGTCTTTCTATAATAATACTGCTCTCTGAAATGTATACGCTGGCTTTTCCCTGAAGACACATAGTTCTTTCACACATATTGAGCCTAGTTTTCCCATTTTTCAAGTTTCTCTCTGAGAGTGAGATCTTTGAAAGACATGTTAGTTCTAAGAGTTAAAAACGTTTATTTACTTACAGATGGCTATTGCTGAAGGAACGAAGGCAGCTTAGCACCGACTGACCGTTTGGGCTTCAAGAAGCACACAGCCTCCCTGTGACTCATGCCATCCTTATAAAGCATGTGCAAAAGAGCAAGGAGCAAGTGGAACACCACCCCGACGTAGAAACTGAGGGTTGTGAACTGCGATTCCTGCCTAGCGCCAGGAGCCTATGGTGACCTCCGAAACGTACCTCCACCCGAACTTCCCAGGTGTCCTCACTAGGAATAAGGTCTTTGCCAGTGGAATTCAGGTAAGAATTTCAAGACCAGACGTCTTGGATTCGAGTGGGTACTAAAACCAATGACAAGCTCTTAGATGAGAAGGGAAAGGGAGACTGACCGAGAAACACACGGGAAGAAAGTCGTGGGAAGACAGAGGCAGAGACTGGAGATGCGATGCCACAAGCCAAGGGATGCAGGAGCCAGCAGGAGCCAGAAGAGGCCAGGAAGATTCTCCCCAGAGAGCCCTGGACAGTAGAGGGCCCTGCTGACAACCAGATTCTGGTCTCCAAAACTGCAAGAGAATCAATTCTGTTATTTTAAGCTACCAAGTTTATGGTAATTTGCTGCAGCAGCCCTGGGGAAATGAATATTTTCCTAAAATCACAATTCCAGAACATAGCAGACAGATCTGAACCAGTCATAGGAGCTGATGGGACTGTGTGTTTGTTCACAAGCAAGTATATGCTTAATTTTTCAGCCCTGACTTTTCCCTGTCTATGCTCCCAAATTGGTAACATGTGCAAGACAAGGCTGAAAATGTGAAAAGCAGGATTTAAGTTTGGAAAGCATGCTTCTTTCTCTTCTAACCCATCTCACCCTGAGACACTACCCAATATTTAACCCCATCACCAATCTTGGAAGATACGAATGTATAAGAGTTAAAAACATGTGATACAGAGTTGACCAGACCTATCACTCCTAGAACTGTGTGATTTTGGCCAAGTTGCTTCACTTCCCTGAGCTACAGTTTGTCTGTAAATTTGAACAGTACAGGCAATAAACTTAGCAGAGGGCCAGGCACACAGTACTCAAGGTTGAAAGTGTTTAGTCAGCATTGAAATGGATATATAAAGACCAAGAGGTAAATACAGGGATTGAAAGCAATAAGTAGCAGATAGAAGAAAAGTACAGTGCAACTCTGACCACCACTCTCCATTTCCCATTTGATTCATCACTGAGGCTGAAGGTGAGTGATCAGATTAGGGAAGATAAAAATCAAGGCTTCCTTGACAATCCAGTGGTTAAGACTCTGAGCTTACAGTGCAGAGGGGGAGGGTTCGAGCCCTGACTGGAAGCTAAGATCCCACATGCCACACAGTGTGGCAAAAAACATTAAAAAAAATTTTTTTTAAGTTGGAAAAGTGGATAAATTTGATGGCAAAAGCAAGAAGAACCACTACCAAGAAGAGAATCCCAAGGAAGTTCAGTTCAGTTCAGTTCAGTCGCTCAGTTGTGTCTGACTCTTCACGACCTCATGAATCGCAGCACGCCGGGCCTCCCTGTTCATCACCATCCCCCGGAGTTCACTCAGACTCACGTCTATCGAGTCCGTGATGCCATCCAGCCCAAGGAAAGGCACCTAATAATCCTTAGTTATTATCACTGATGCTGTTCAATCAAGATATACCATTGCTGACCTTGGCTTCAACAAAGAAACTGGCACAACTAAATAAGCAGCTCGGTCCAGAGACAGAGCTATGAAAAGGGAATAAATTGAAGAGCAAACGAAACTTATTTTTAACATAGTATCTTGAAGATGATGACAGAAAGGACTAGGCTTCGAGGACCACCCTTGGTGCCAGTTAGTAACATGATCTTTGACAAAGTCATAGCCCCTGGGTTAGTTCTCCCATCTGTGAAAGGGGGGAATTTATTCTCCTCCTCCTTCTCTCCCAGGAGGGATGGGAGCAGATCCAAGATAGAACTCTGTGCGACAGGAGCTCTCTTTAAGAGGAAAATGCTCTCACAATGGTAGGTAATCTGCACCTTTCTGACGGCGCATCTTCTCCACAATGAGAAAGCCTCCTTCTAAAGTGCTGCCGGCTGCGGATTATCACAGAGCTGGGTTTTCAGGTCATTTCTCCCTCCTGGTATCAGGCACTGATCAGCAAATGGGTTTATGAAGAGGGACTGCTTGCTTGCTACTGTTCATAATTTCCCAGGCAGGAACAGCAGCCAGAAGTGACAGCCAAGCCTCCCAGGAGAATTGCTGAATTTGCCAAGGAGCTAAAATGCACTTCATAGTTTACAGATTAAACCATTATGTTCCCTGCTATCACTGTCTCCATTTACAGACCCTCAGAGTTGCTGAATGTTAAGATCTTCTGAGGATCCTGCAGGCTGTAAACCCTTAGCAGCCCCTCCCTCCTTCCTTCCCCTTCACCCACAGTGTAACCACCATCAATCCATGTCCTATATCCAGTCATGGAAAATTAACAGTGGGGCAGTCACCCCTTTCAAATGTGGGCACCAGGGTACAGAGACGCACAAACCTCCAGCAAGATCACAGAGAAGATTAAAGGGCAAGGCCAAGGACCCCTCAGCCAATGCCTTCCCTTGGACACCCACAGAAAATGACCTGTGTTACTGAGTTTGATCTCCCATCCCCACCCCTCTCACATTCACAACCTGAATCAATGCAAGGAACTCCGAGCTCCAGGAAAGACCAAGACTTCACAGGCTCCTGGGTGATCCCAAAGAGAGGCTGCCTCCTGTGACTGATTATTTGGTTCTAGCTTCTGGTTGCGCAGCAAAATTCATCTTAATTACATTCCCTTCGCCTTCCCTCTCCCCTGGAGTCAAGGTGAACGTACAGACCTTCCATAGCTCTTTCCTCATGAAATATGCTCATGGGCAGCAAGAGTCCAATGATATACTCTGGTGACAGACATCTTGGAATGTGAAGTCAAGTGGGCCTTACAAAGCATCACTACGAACAAAGCTAGTGGAGGTGATGGAATGCCAGTGGAGCTGTTTCAACTGAAAGATGATGCTGTGAAAGTGCTGCACTCAATATGCCAGCAAATTTGGAAACCTCAGCAGTGGCCACAGGACTGGAAAAGGTCAGTTTTCATTCCAACTCCAAAGAAAGGCAATGCCAAAGAATGCTCAGACTACCACACAATTACACTCATCTCACATGCTAGTAAAGTAATGATCAAAATTCTCCAAGCTGGGCTTCAGCAATACGTGAACCGTGAACTCCCTGATGTTCAAGCTGGTTTTAGAAAAGGCAGAGGAACCAGAGATCAAATTGCCAACATCTGCTGGATCATGGAAAAAGCAAGAGAGTTCTAGAAAAACATTTATTTCTGCTTTACTGACTATGCCAAAGCCTTTGACTGTGTGGATCACAATAAACTGTGGATAATTCTTCAAGAGATGGGAATACCAGACCACCTAACCTGCCTCTTGAGAAATCTGTATGCAGGTCAGGAAGCAACAGTTAGAACTGGTCATGGAACAACAAACTGGTTCCAAATAGGAAAAGGAGTACGTCAAGGCTGTATATTGTCACCCTGCTTGTTTAATTTATATGCAGAGTATATCATGAGAAATGCTGGACTGGAAGAAACACAAGCGGAATCAAGACTGCCAGGAGAAATATCAATAACTTCAGATATGCAGATGACACCACTCTTATGGCAGAAAGTAGAGAGGAGCTAAAAAGCCTCTTGATAAAAGTGAAAGAGGAGAGCAAAAAAGTTGGCTTAAAGCTCAACATTCAGAAAACTAAGATCATGGCATCTGGTCCCATCACTTCATGACAAATAGATGGGGAAACAGTGGAAACAGTATCCGACTTTATTTTGGGGGGCTCCAAAATCACTGCAGATGGTGATTGCAGCCATGAAATTAAAAGACGCTTACTCTTTGGAAGAAAAGTTATGACCAACCTAGATAGTATTTTCAAAAGCAGAGACATTACTTTGCCAACTAAGGTCCATCTAGTCAAGGCTATGGTTTTTCCTGTGGTCATGTATGGATGTGAGAGTTGGACTGTGAAGAAGGCTGAGCACTGAAGAATTGATGCTTTTGAACTGTGGTGTTGGAGAAGACTCTGAGAGTCCCTTGGACTGCAAGGAGATCCAACCAGTCCATTCTGAAGGAGATCAACCTTGGGATTTCTTTGGAAGGAATGATGCTAAAGCTGAAACTCCAGTACTTTGGCCACCTCATGTGAAGAGTTGACTCATTGGAAAAGACTCTGATGCTGGGAGGGATTGGGGGCAGGAGGAGAAAAGGACAACCAAGGATGAGATGGCTGGATGGCATCACAGACTCGATGGACGTGAGTCTGAGTGAACTCCAGGAGTTGGTGATGGACAGGGAGGCCTGGTGTGCTGTGATTCATGGGGTTGCAAAGAGTCGGACACGACTGAGTGACTGAACTGAACTGAAGTATTATTTGTTGGAGAAATATCAAACTGAACTGGAAGAAATGAGGGCCATCTGTGACCCCAAACTTTTTGCCTAGTGGGCTCTTCCACGAGAGTGGAGGTTTTGGTATCTTTCTGGGGTCTACTTTCCAGTAACCCTAGCAGTCACCACCATCCACCCTCTCTCCTAGCATCTGTCTCGTGTTCCATGGAGCTTAGTCCTTCATCGTGAAATGCACAGGCCTCCACCTGCTTTAAGGACAACAAGAGGACTATGTCCTGTCTTGCTTATCCACAGCCTCTCTTCTGGATTCCTCTGTCCTGTTCTTCCCAATCAGCCTCTAAACCTCCTCCTGCTCCCAAACCTCCTATCCCTCAGACACTAATGCCCAGCACTGTGAGTCACTCTGAGATTCACCTCAAACAGCTTTTATTCAAGTAACCAAGAAACAGCAATGGTTTGCTATATTAGGTGTTCGATTAGACAGTATTCAAGGGCAAGCAAAATAGACATGGTCCCGATAACCTCTTTCTGCACCTCCATTTCCTCATCTGTAAAACAGGGGTAGAGGACAATTATATCAACCTCACCCAGTCCCTGAGATGATCAAATGAGTTAATTTGGCCTTAAAAGAGGGCCCGGCACAAAGAAAGTGTCTAATACATGTTAGCTGTCGTTGTGATTGTTCTGATTGTTTTCTATAAGGACAGAGGTTTATCAAGGCATCATAGAAGCAAAGGTAAAATTCTAAGTGGTTCCACACCATGCTAGAAGGGTGTCTGCCAGGGGAGGTAAGCTGCTCAGGGGGATCAGAGTCGACTGTCTGGAGAAAGTGACCTGTAAGCTAAGATCAGAAGGAAGAGTGGAAAAAGGTGAGCCCAGAGAGGAGAGGAAAGGCCTCGAGACAACAGATGATGCAAAGGTCCTGACATGGGAAATTACATGACGAGTTCAAAGGCCTCCAGGAAGGCACGTGGGGCTACTACAGAGACAGGATACAATGCGAGACTGGGGAGTCACATAGGGTCAGAGCAAGCAGAGCCCCTTGGAACATCTTTGAGAATTTTCTTTACCCCAAGTAACACTAGGAAACACTGTGATATTTAAGGGGTAGGTGTCAGATTTGCATGTTGGAGAAAAATCAGTCTGTCCGGAATCTTTTCCAGCATTGATCTTAGAGGCTCTCCTAAACTATGACTTCTACTGGGCCAAGGCTGCTCTGGACGATTATGCAGGCTGGCCACTGTACCATTTCAGAGACCGCTGGGGAGACACCACTCTCACAGACACTTCCGTAGACCTAGACGTGTGAGTGTCCACTCTGGGCGTCACAGGCGGCAACTTTCCATTTATGCTCTTGGATTTAGTTTCTCCCCAGAGCTCTAGTTACACCTCGCAGCCATCAGACCTGGGGTGGGAAACACTGTTCAAAACCTGGGTGAGGAACTTTAAATGAAGGAGCTGTTTACAGAGGTGCTGGCAGGCTGGCAAGCCCGCGTGTGATGCTGCGGAACTCAGAGACCAGCATCAGCTGGGTGGGGGGTGGTCATCGCACCAGCCTCGCTCTCAGGGCTCCAACACTCTGCCTGCACCCTACCTTCGTGCTCCCCTCCCCGTCTCCTCCTTCCTACCAAGAGCTAGCATTTGGATCTCATTTCACGAAGGCAAGATTTTCTGATGCCCTACCCCATATCCTTTCATACTCCAGTGTTAATTCTCAGATCTGAGTCCTCTGGCTCCAACTAAGCGTATTTCAAGCTGTGCCTTTTTGGAGACACAGAATAAAAGTCCTTTTTATCTCAAGTTCCTGGTTCACAGAAATCAAAATCAACTAGGCTTTTGGACTATTGTTGCAGGCGTGGACTCGCAAAACCCTTAAAAGTCAGAAATAACAATGATCTCTTTGTTCTATCCTGTATCCAGCCGCCTTCCTAAAGCAAATACTATTCACTTGGATGGAGGGTGCGGGGAGAGGTGAAGGATAACCAGAAGCATCTGGGGATTCCTGAAGTGAAAATACATCCTTTAAAAAACCCCAACTTTCTCTGTTTGCAAATCTGAAAGGCGCCACTTGATAGGGAAGCAGGAGGGGCTGAGAGGCTCACACTAACCCTCTTCCTGGGATTGTTTGCTTCTTAAGAAGGACAAGACACATGATCCTGTTTAAGCTCCCTTAAGTACAGTCTCAGTCTAGTCCTGCTTTCTAAAGAGGAACTATCAGCCATCACCTTGGCTCAATCGAAACATCCCCAGAACTTCTCAGCAAAAAGTTTTGCAAGTAGTGTCCTGAATTACTTTTAGAGCTGGGTAACTCCTCCAAGATTTTTTTTTTTTAATTTTTATTTTTTGTTTAATGCTTATTCCATTTCACAGCACTTCATTGGTTCTGCCATACATTGACATGAATCAGCCACAGGTGTGGACGATCTCCCC
>SJYC01120672.1:0-31235 GCA_006408675.1 Madoqua kirkii
ATCCTCCAAGATTTTTTAATGTCACTTATTTATTTCATGGAGAGTCACTTTTCCTGATCTGTTATGAATCTGTGGTGCAGATGGCCTCGAAGTTAGCCAGAGACATTCAGAGCATGAGAAACAACTTACCTGGTTACCCTTAATCCTGCAAACCAGAGATGCGAACACCACCTTCTGGGCCCCAGCCCTTTGTGAAAGGCATGAGTCATGTTCACTGATTGCAGAGAACAAGGGAGAAAGAACCAAAACTGCTCACCCTTATCCATCTCTCATTTGCACCGCTGGCAACAGGAAAGAGAATCTCATCATTTGGGCCCAAGGTAGTGGACCTTGGAGACATATTTAATGAAGCATCTTGGGCAATGACCATGGTGTTGGCCCCCTTAGGAGATTATTCTAGCAATTCATGGTTCACAAAAGCATCACACTGGTTCACTTCCCCAAAGGCTGTTGTACCAGAATGAAAGACTTATTTCTCATTGACTAATTAGCTCCTAAGACCCACTCTTTGGAAGTAGATGTCTAATTACTATTGGCTCAACTGCCTTACTCCAGTACTCTTGCCTGAGAATCCCATGGACAGAGGACCCTGATAACAATGACCATGGTGTTGGCCCCCTTAGGAGATTATTCTAGCAATTCATGGTTCACAAAAGCATCACACTGGTTCACTTCCCCAAAGGCTGTTGTACCAGAATGAAAGACTTATTTCTCATTGACTAATTAGCTCCTAAGACCCACTCTTTGGAAGTAGATGTCTAATTACTATTGGCTCAACTGCCTTACTCCAGTACTCTTGCCTGAGAATCCCATGGACAGAGGACCCTGATAGGCTGCAGTCCATGGGGTCACTAACAGTCAGACACGACTGAGTGACTTCACTTTCACTTTTCACTTTCATGCATTTGAGAAGGAAATGGCAACCCACTCCAGTATTCTTGCGTGGAGAATCCCAGGGACAGAGGGGCCTGTTGAGCTGCCATATATGGGGTCACACAGAGTCGGACATGACTGACGTGACTTAGCAGCAGCAGCAGCAACTGCCTTATTTTATTCAGGGAGACACAGTATAATAACTCCAGGAATTAAAAGGGTATCAGCCTCTCTCTTTGATGTCCATGGGGCTTTTGTGTATAGAACGGAAAAGGCACGTGTATTTGTATTTTGTTTAATGCTCAATTCATTCAACTCATATACCTAATAAAGGACATTTTGAAAGCCTTTTCTTCTTAAGCATTTACTCATTGATTACAAGTTTGATGAATTTAATTCTCTCGTACAGTTTAAACTGCAATTACCAATGTTGTATGGATGATTCTTCTAAAAGCTTTCAGTGTGTTGAAGAACAGACAAAACAAAGTATAATGATTTCAAAACTATTTAAAACTCTTTCATCAAAAAAGGAAAAGCTCTCAAGTGCAAAAATCATGAATTTAATCTTTTTTCCCCCTTGCAAATACTATCCTTTTCAGGGGTTTCAAATTCCATAGTTTCCTAGGGCTTCAGTAATCCTAACAGATACCATTTCAAAAGTTTCCTAGAGTTTTCATGATTTTACTGGACCCAGAAAGAAATGAGCTCCATCTCAAATAAGCTCAGAAGGCAGGTGTTGGATTGATAACCTGGTGGCTTTTAGCCAGAACATAGAATTTTGTCTGGCAGTCCTCTGATGATCAGGCCAGATATATTTTCCCCATTTTCACTTATGGGAAGCTTACACCCATGCTTTTCATTTTTGAGGTTAGGAGTCCTCTCCCAAAATGAGTTTCTTTAAGTCTCAACTTAACAGCCAACCATTCTCATTGCCCTATCATTATGAAATATTGACCCGGGATTGTTTGTGATGTTGAAAATATATTTCTACCATTTTGGAAGTTTACTTGGGATTTCTCATAGAGTTAAACCCACACCTACAATGTGACTCGGAAATTCACACTAATTATTTAGCCAAGAAAATAAAACCAGGCTCACAACAAGACCTGAATAACCATGTCCACAGCAGTTTTATTTATGATAGCCAAAAACCAAAAACCTATCCGTCAATAAGAAAATGGAATAGCAAATTGTGGTATATTCATATAATAAAAGATTGTTCAATAATTAGAAAGAATAAACTGCTACATGTATCAATCTGAATTAATCCTCCAAATACTATGTTTAAAAAAAAAATAGGGGTAGAGATGCTTTACGACGTTGTTAGTTTCTGCTATACAACAAAGTGAATCAGCCACTTAAAGTGAAAGTCGCTCAGTCATGTCTGACTCTTTGCAACCCCCATGGACTGCAGCCCGCCAGGCTCCTCTGTCCATGGGGATTCTCCAGTCAAGAATACTGGAAGAGATAGCCATTCCCTTCTCCAGGGGATCTTCCCAACCCAAGGATGGAACCCAGGTTCCACTGCAGGCAGATTCTGTGCTGTCTGAGCCCCCAGGGAACCATGCGCCGCCCCCCTTGGGCCTCCTTCCCACCCACTCCCACCTCCCTCTCCAGGTCATCGCAGAGCACTGAGCTGAGCGCCCTGTTATACAGCAGGTTCTCACTAGCTACTGACTTCAGGAGCTCATCTTCTGGTGTCCTACCTTTTTGCCTTTCATACTGTTCACAGGGTTCTCGCGGCAAGAATACCGTAGTGGTTTGCCATTCCCTTCTCCAGTGTACCATGTTTTGTCAAACTCTCCACTGCAATCTGTCCATTGTGGGTGGTTCTGCATGGCGTGGCTCATAGCTTCGCTGAGTTACAAAGACTGTGATCCATGTTATCACTTTGATTAGCTTTCTGTGACTGTGGTTTTCATTCTGGAGGCTGTGGAATTGTAGTTCTTGCTTCCTCTGTCTTCCCACTATCTGTTTTACACATTGTAGTGTATATATGTCAATCTCAATCTTCCATTTCACCCCACTTCCTCATCACAGAGCACCACACACTACATGCTAAGACAGTGACATTTTTAGCCAGGGCTGACTTTCCTGCCAAAGGATATAATGGTATTGTCTGGACACATGTTTGGTTGTCACAGCTAAGTGGGAGCAGATCTGGGGGTGGGAGTGAGGAGGAGTGAGAGGGTGACAGTGGGCTGCTGGCATCTTGAGGGGGGAGGTCAGGGATGCTGCTAAACATCATACAATACCCAGGACCACTCCCCACAAATGGAGTGTACATTTGAGTTTGACCTCAAATGTCAGTAGTGTGGAGGTTGAGAAACTCTGATCTGAGACATATAATCAAAATCCAAAATAAAAAAAAATGCAAAAGAACAAGATCTTTTGGAAGGTGTAAGAGTTTTAGCCTCTTCGAGGATCACAGTCTTGTCATGGCCAAGGGGGTTTATGTAACTCAGTGAAGCTATGAGCCAAGCAGGGCCACCCAAGATGGGCAGATCATAGTGGATACTTCTAACAACATGTGGTCCACTGCAGGAGGGAATGTCAAACCACTCCAGTATTCTTGGCTCAAGAACCCCATGAACATGGGATCACAAACAGTCAGAAATGACTTAGAGACTGACAACAACAAAGAGTTTTCCAGTTGCCAGTGTGTGAGCACCCCACTGCTGCTCCAAGGCTGATACAAAATAAGGTCAAGTTCAAATTCATACTATACAAGCTCTCTCACCATCTTGTCGTCCCTTTCTTATAATATGTAGTTTTCTCAACCACTGAGACTTTCTCCTACATTGGCCGAAACATTTTTGTGTTTGTTTGAGTCAAGGGCGACCTCTTTGAGGTATATTTCATGTAACAGTTCTAATGGTTCTCATGAAGACAACCTTTGTCCTCCTTCCATCACCCTTCAAGGAAAAATAATTACAAAGAGAACTCGAAGATCTTTCAGAAAACTCTACTGATAATCTTTCCACAGATTAATCATACTACTTGGATACCTGGTTTCTTGGCCAGCGACAGCACTCTGGCTATTTCTTCAAGAAAATGTCACGTATGTATCGACAAATGCTTACCTTTCCAATTCTGACAAAAAGGAAAGAAATATGGCCTTTCCTAGCCTTCTGAAAGACAGCTCTAACTGGGAGAATCAGGAAAGTTGAAAGCCTTTATTTGTGGTACAATAATCTTTCAGCAAACCAGTAAACTCAATCTCCATGCAAAATGTTTGCCTGCCTTTCTCAAAGTGCACCAATACATTCATTCACACCTGCAAACATCCCTCCCCATCTCAACCACACTTAGAGACACACGCAGGCACACACACATGCACAGTCCACGTACATTTCCAGTCTTTAAAGTTTTTGAGTCAAACATTCTATAGAACAGATATATTTTCAGTCTTCCCTAAGTTAAAGGGGCAGCAAGGACCCCAGTTCGATTCAAATTTACTGTTGAAAACCTATTTCAAGCCAATTGACTTGGTAACCAAGCCACTGTTACAGTTTAGAGGTCTGCTCTGAAAAGATGAGTGGATGGAATAAACCTCTGATGAGCATCAGGATTGCTCCTTTAGGCAGCAGGTTCCAATGTGAAGTATGAAGTCTGTGTTCTTTTACTTCCTTCAGATTTGCATTTTTCCATCAGAAAACTGAAACCAATGTTTATCAGCTGCACCTTCGGCATATTAGATGGAAGAAATGAAGGCTGCAGATGAAAGCGACCTAGCATCCTGCCACAGATTAACATGACAGTCAATATTTACCCATGGAGACTTCCCTGGTGGTCTAGTGATTAAGGGACATGGGTTCAGTTCCTGGTCCAGGATGATCCCACATGACTCAGGGCAAGTAAGCCTGTGAGTGGGAACCACTGAGCCCATGTGTTGCAACTGCCGAAGCCCTGAGACTAGAACCTGCGTTTTTCAACAAGAGAAGCCACCTTATTGAGAAGCCCATGCACCACAACAAAGAAGAGCTCCTGCTCACTGTAACTAGAGAACACCCACATGCGGCAACAAAGATCCAGCCCAGCCAAAATAAATAAATAAATAAATAAATGAAAACAAATACACAGAACCAGCAGCGTCAAAAAAAAAAAAAAAAAACAATATTGACCTATGACTTAGGGCCAAGATCACTTTAAAAAAGTATACCCACAGAATGGTAAAAAAATATTAAGAGCAGGAAACAAATCTAAGCTACCCTTTTTTTTTTTTGGCCTCGCAGCTTGTGGCATCTTAGTTTCCCAACCAGAGACTGAACCCACACCCACAGCAGTATGGAGTCCTAACCACTGGACTGCCAGGGAATTCCCAAACCTAAGCTACCCTTTGTCAGTTACATATCATGGCAGAATATACTCAGTCACGGCTGTTTGCACAGAAAACAACCTCAATTCAAAGTGTGAGTTAAATATTAGATAATTAGGATGAGAGGGATGCATTTTCAAAGGTCATCAACTCCAACTATGGAAAGGACAGTGAAGCCATTCATAAAGCAGTTACTTATGTGCCCTGGAGGATGATGTCAAACTGTCTGATGGATAGAATCTCATGGAATTCTTACAGCAACTGTGTAAGGTAAGTTTTGGTATAGGAAAACTGATACTAAGAATGAGGATAACTTGGCTCAGAGCTTAAATTCAAACCCCTATTACTCTGACTCTAAACCCATAAGCCTATTACTATGTCAGGAATCCACAGCAGAAATCTCAGTGGGCATGGGGAGTTCAACCTGGTGTTCTGTGATGACCTAGAAGGATGGGATGGGGTAGGGGGTAGGAAAGAGGTTCAAGAGGGAGGGGACGAATGTGACCTTGTGGCTGATTCACGACGTTGTATGGCAGAAGCCAACACAATGTTGGAAAGCAATTATTCTCCAATTAACAATAAATTTTAAAAAAGAAATCCAGATGAACTTTTTCCTTAGCCCATAACTGTGTATAGACAAAACCTTTGTCAGTTACATATCATGGCAAATATACTCAGTCACGGCTGTTTGCACAGAAAACAACCTCAATTCAAAGTGTGAGTTAAATATTAGATAATTAGGATGAGAGGGATGCATTTTCAAAGGTCATCAACTCCAACTATGGAAAGGACAGTGAAGCCATTCATAAAGCAGTTACTTATGTGCCCTGGAGGATGATGTCAAACTGTCTGATGGATAGAATCTCATGGAATTCTTACAGCAACTGTGTAAGGTAAGTTTTGGTATAGGAAAACTGATACTAAGAATGAGGATAACTTGGCTCAGAGCTTAAATTCAAACCCCTATTACTCTGACTCTAAACCCATAAGCCTATTACTATGTCAGGAATCCACAGCAGAAATCTCAGTGGGCATGGGGAGTTCAACCTGGTGTTCTGTGATGACCTAGAAGGATGGGATGGGGTAGGGGGTAGGAAAGAGGTTCAAGAGGGAGGGGACGAATGTGACCTTGTGGCTGATTCACGACGTTGTATGGCAGAAGCCAACACAATGTTGGAAAGCAATTATTCTCCAATTAACAATAAATTTTAAAAAAGAAATCCAGATGAACTTTTTCCTTAGCCCATAACTGTGTATAGACAAACATTCTGGAGCAGATTTGTGTATACTGACATGGATATAACACATGAAAAAGGCATAAGAGCCTCTGTTCATAAGGAAGATACTTCCAAAGGGAAACAACGTTTGCAAATATCACCTCTTTTTATTTACATAACTGAATTTTGAATATTAGAATTAATCAAAGAGAATAGAGAGAGGAAATGGTAGATTTCATATGGAATTGACAATAGACTTCATGTTGTAGAGATAATATAATTGCATAGAAATTGAACTAGTTCCTAATTTTAATGGAATAGGTTTCATCAATGCTCTAGAAATCCAAGTACTATATGAGAGTGACATTTGTGGGAAAAGACACTTCTAGTGTTAAATTTTAGTCACTGATAGCATATATCTATGCCAACATTTTCCAAATTGTACTTCATGGACCTTTCCTCTTAAAATAGATCCAGGATTCAAACCATTTGAAGAAACACTAGTTGAACAACACAGGGACTTTCTTACTCTCCAAGAAAGAGGAAAAGTAGGCTAGGATGACCAAATGTCCTTGTCCATGGGAAGCTTGCTTCACTGAACACATAGCAGAGTATGTTTTCTATAAGGAAAAATTTGGGAAATGTTTGTCTATACACAGTTATGGGCTAAGAAAAAAGTTTGGAGGGAGTTGAGAATATGAAAGTTGAAACTTTTCACTGTTCAGTAACCTTCACAAATCATTACCTTACTTTATTCTTCCACCTTCGGGCCTGAGAGGACCTGCAGCATCCTCAACAGCCATTAACATGAAATTCCCATTTCCTTCCACGTCTGTGACTCTACTTCCTCGACCTTCATTAGAATCAAAAGCACTCAAACTCAGGACGATTGACCTTGCAATTACACGTGGCTTAATGTTTCCTTTTCCCCTCAAATTAAAGTAGCAGGCCATTTCTTCTACCTGATTTCATTTTAACAACTTCCTATTGATCTTCGGGGAGGTCCGAGGAAATCATGGGGAAAGGATTTTGAAGCTCAGTTGGCAGAAGGGTAGATTTAAATCTGATCATCACGATGGTTTGGGGGCAGGGTTTTTTAACATCTATAGTTTTGATTAGTGTGCTTATTTTTGGCTGCGCTAGGTCTTCGCCACTGCACTGACCTTTCTCTAGCTGCGGGGAATGCGGTCCACTCGGCAATTGCTGTGCACTGGCTTGGCACTGTGGTGGCGTCTCTTCTAGTGGAGCACAGGCTCTAGGGCACGTGGACTCAGTAGCTGAGGCATGTGGGCTCACTGGTTGTGGCTCCCGGTCTCTAGAGCACAGGCTCAAGAGTTGTGGCTCACGGGCTTGGTTGCTCTGCGGTTTGTGGAATCTTCCTAGATCAGGGATCAAACCTGTGTCTCCCGCAATAGCAGGTGGATTCTTGACCACTGAGCCACCCAGGAAGCCCTGGGGGCATGTTTTATGCATGTGATTTGAGTTCATGGCTGCGCTGCTGCTGCTGTCATGTCATGTCCAACTCTGTGCAACTCCATAGAAGGCAGCCCACCAGGCTCCTATCCTTGGGAGCCTCCAGGCAAGAATACTGGAGTGGACTGCCCCCCAAAGTGTCCAGTAAGTGATTTGGGGTGACATAAGGTGGACAGGTACAACATCGCTGAAGAAGTGCATGCAGAGGTATGGAAAGATAGAATTTTGCCTTCAGGTTACTTTCCTTTCATCATAATCTTGAAAGGATTCTTTATCCTTCATGATGAATGTTGATAATTCTCAGAGAGCAGCTGGGAGTTGTTTTCTGCATTACACAGGCAAGATAATGAGTCTCATTTCAGAGTGGAAGTGTCCATACAATCGGGAGGTGGCTTATGAAGCTGCAGGGAAGCACCACTTCCCGGAAATTCAGTCATGTCTCCAAGCATGTTGATGCTGATTATGGAAACAAAATAGGTGAGAGAATCTGCACTGATTGCGCACCTACTGGATACGAGGCTCATTATGCCTACTGCCTCTCCAACATTAAAATTTTAATCCATGTCACAAGACTACAGAGTAAATAGCACTGACCTCACTTAGACCCAGAGGCAAAACAACGACCTGAACTACAAAGCTGGGAGTGGCAGATTGCAATCTCTAAACTGTGTAATCCTGAAAGTCCATATTCCTCTAATGTAAACCACTGCCTTCAGTGAAAGGGGTTGGGGGTTTCACCCTCCATCTTGTTTTATACATGGCCAGACCAAGAGCGTTTTGGGCAGCCCCATCCTTTTCTTGATGCTGTAAGAAGAACACGATTTGAGAAATAAAACTATTCATTTTCTAAAAAGAAGGAACATGGCAAAAGTCAACTTCTCTTCAGCCCAGGTACCCAACAAAAGCAGAAGTCAGGGCCTAATATTTAGCCAAGGTCTTCGGTGGGCACATCACATATTGAGATACTGAGGATTCAGACACAAAATTAAATACTCCCAGCCTCAAATGCTCATAGCACAGTGGGACCACATAGGGAAGTCTCCTTATTAACAGTTAAACACAGGCTTAGCCTATGGCCTAAGCAGTTCCACGAAAAGCATGTGTAAGGCTGTTCGTATCATCTTTCTCCATAACAGCCCAAACAGGAAAGAACCCAGATGCCCATTCACAGTATAGGCATTCAATGAATTGCGATACGTTTACACACCACATAACGGTAGGAATAAACGAAGCACCGCCATATGCAACAGCATGGAGGCCCCTGTCAAATGGAATATTGAGTAAAGCCAGCCGGATTCAAGAGAGCTTGTATTGTGGGCCTTCATTATATGAAGTTCAGAAATAAGCAAAATGAATCTATGCTGCTATAAATAAGGCCAGTGGTTGCTTTGGGGAATGGTACTGATTAGGAGGGGCATGAGGGAACCTTCTGGGATGTTGGAAAGGATCTGCATCTCAACTGAAGTGGTGGTTACACATGGGTAAGCATAGGTAAGAGTTATTAAGTTTTATACTTTACATTTGTGCTTACTGTCAATCAAAAAGAAAAAAAAACCCATCTGGCTTTAGATGACTGCAAATTGAGTCTACTGGTGTTTTCTGGGAAAAGGAGACTTCCCTATGTGGTCCCACTGTGCTATGAGCATTTGAGGCTGGGAGTATTTAATATCTTCCAAGAATATCTGTACACAGTCACTTTTAACCAGTGTGGACTCCTCTCAGCTCTGAAGGGCTCCACATCCTCACCCACACTTGGCATGGTTAGTCCTCTTCATTTTAGCCATGCTAATGGGGAAGGAAATGGCAGCCACTGCAGGGTTCTTGCAAGGGAAGTCCCATGGACAGAGGAACCTGGTGGGCTGTAGTCCACGGGATCACACAAGAGTTGGACAGAACTCAGCATCCAAACAGCAACATTAGGGATGAAAGAGCAGCTTTTGCCGTTTAAATTTCCGTTTCCCAGTGGTCTGATTATGGTAGGCACCTTTTCATAATCTTACTGTTTATTTGGAGTTCCTTTCTTGTGCAGTGCCTCCAGGAGTTTTTGGAAATGAGTTTGATGCAGCTTGTGATGGGCCAACTTATTTCCAACTGCACACTGCATAAGATTTGCAAAAAGGAGGGCTTCCTTGGTGGTCCAGTGGCTAAGACTCCAGCTCACAATGGAAGGGGCTCAGGTTTGATCTCAGTGAGGGAACTAGATCCTACATACAACAATTCAGAGTTTGCAAGCCACACTGAAGATCAAAGATCCCACATGCTGCAGTCAGATAAATACATGAATAATTTTTTTAAATCTAATGCTTAAAAAAAAAAAGATTTACTAAAAAACAGTTCATCTCTGCCTGGGTGTTTTCTGCTAGGTGCCCATTTCACATCTCTATTACAGCTCTGTGATTTACCGTATTTCGTCAGGAAAGAGCCCAGCACACGCTCTATCTCCCAGCATGCTAGAAATATGGCATTACATATATTTAAAAAACCTAAATCACTGTGAGGCCTACAAAAGATAACTCGGGTATTGATTTAAACATGTCTTTTTGCAACATGCCCCCTGCACACTCCAGGGAACATAAAGTGACATAAAGCTTCCGGAAGGGCCACTCGTCTTCTCTTCTGCTGTCACCCTGAGCCACAGAACCACTCCTTCCTGGGTGCTCCCTAGGAGTGAAATCAAGGGGCAGGTTGGCTGAAAGAAGAAAGCTCTGGCTTCAGTAGATTGCTGCAGGCCGTCCGCAGACAGTGCTGTCTGATCTCCCTTTAGGCTATTTCTAAAAATAATAAGCCGTGGTTTCTCTTTCATATCACCTTTCTCCCACAGTGGAGAGTTCAAAGAGGTTCTAGCTTAATCCATTCACTCCCTTGCACCTTCCAAGGTAAGGAAAAATTTGCTCTCCCAGGTTTTGAGAAGGATTTTAGGGTCTGGCTGTATGTATGTTCCAGGTCCTAGAGGAAAAAAACAAACAAACAAACAAAACACGGATGGAGATTGGCTTCCTAAAATCCATCATCACTGACCTACAGAGCCAGGGGACTTTGGAGCCCAAAGGAGCATCTAATAGAAACAACTACATTCAACCTTGCTCAGGGGCATACTAATCTGTCGTTCCAGTTTCAGTCTGTGTGCTGCTGGAGTGGGCACTAAAGGCTATTATTTTCAGATGAAGAAGCTCAGACTCAAGGGGCCTAGGGGCTGCCAGAGGTCACACAGAGAAGAGGTTGGAGGTCCCGCCCAAGATCATAGAAACGCTTCATGACTGAAAAGGATAAGACCCAGTTTTCTAACTTTCAATCCAATGATCCAAGAGATTAAACATCAACAACATCAAGAAGAATAAGCCTGAGGAAGAGAAGGGAACTATTTTCATCTTCAAGATTCCAAAGGAGTGAAACCAAAGTTTAGCTCAAGATTTTAGAGGAAATTTCCCTCCGGTAGGGTCAAACAGGGAATAAGCAGTGGGTTAGAACCCAGATCTGACTGATGCCAAAGTCCCCTCTGAAGCACCCTCTCCCTGCTGGAAGGTAAATATTTGAAGTGCTTTATAACGTTCTAAGAAAGTACTTGGGAATTTTCTTTAAAAGATGCCAGAAAACTAGACAAGTGGTTTAAGGATGAAGTGGAACAGAAAACCTTTTTCTTTTCATTTCATACCCTTGTTGCTGTTTGAATACTTGTTAACCATTATGCATTTATTACTGTCATTGTCTGAAAAATGAGAAGTGGTTGACATATTTTTAAGGATTTTCCTGAACTATCAAATATCATTTAATTAAAAAAAATTAAATTATTCTCCTTGCACAGAATGTGTGCCCCCATTAGAGCATTATTTTATCTTCTTTCCACCCAGAGTCCTCTCACCCCATTTTCTCTGACTATATTTTTCATGTATCCTGTGGGTTTGTTACTTGACAATTATAGCTAAAAATATGCTTGTTTCTGCCCACTCCCAATTTATTATTTTTGTGAGCTCACACTCCATACAATCTCTCGTTATGAAGACTTAGCGCAGGGCTTTCTAGTCCTTGTTAACTCAAGAGACACTTACTGGTCACTTTCTGTATGCTGAGCAGCTGTGACCCTGCCAGCCAAGAAGCCTGGCCCTTGAGCACAGTGCTACCATGGCGTCAGGAGAATACAGAGGCAAGCTAAGATCAGCTCAGCTAAATTAATCAGCTAAGACAAGCTTAGAGGACAGAGAAGCAAGGCGAGTGAGGCTGTGGAGAGAGGCAGGGAAGGGCAAATAGAAGAAGTGACCTCTGGGACTTCCCTGGTGGCCCAGGGGCTAAGACTCTATTCTCCCAATGCAGGGGGCCTGGGTTCAATCCCTGGCCAGGGAACTAGATTCCACATGTCACAGCTAAAGGTCCTGTGTGCTGTAACGAAGACTGAAGAGCCCACACGCCAAAACTGAGGCTTGACACAGCCAAATTAATAAAAATAAATGTTAAAAAAAAGTGACCTTGGACTTAGCTCTTAAAGGAGGCAATGAATTTTCCAGAAATCAAAGAAGAAACAAGTTACTCCAGGTGTGTACAGGGGAAGGAGGTGGAGAAATTGACTCCCCAGAATGTTCAAGGGCTGCTCCCTAGAAGGAACAAGGCAGTCAGGAATGGGAAAGCAGAGAACGCCAGCCAGGAGGCTGTGGGAGAAGGGGAATCACAGGGCAGCAGAGAGCATGAAAGAAGCATAAAAAGAGGCCAGGCGAGGGGCAAGTGAGGACAGAGAAAGGAGGCAGGGCTGCAGGATGGATCCGTGGGGGTCTCGATAAATCCCAGCACCATCCTCCAAAAGGGCAATCTGTTACCAGCCCAGGGACCCCCCCTTTGGTGACAAATCCATATAAAGTCACTCAAAGACGTGATGCATGCAAGGGGGAGAGAGGACACTTTGGGGCACAAGGGGTAGTGATGGGCCAGGGGACGTGGGAGCCTCTGGGGTGGTCAGCCTGTCCTGTTGGGTGTCCTGGGCAGGGGTGTTTGTCCTTATTAGACTGTTTGGCAGCTTCTGTGTTTATGTTTATTTTGCAGTGTGAAAGGTGGCAGACACCTGAATTAAAGACGTGTTTCCCTTCTCGTGGCCTCAGGATGGAATGTGGGTGCAGGGAGGTGAGGGCAAGCCTTGGCGGGCTTGGCACGCCCCAGTCACAGTACCCATGGTCCTCAGAAAGGCACTGAGGCAGAGAGGGGGAGGGGGCCATAAAGATACTCATGACAGAGGAGGGAGGGGCCCGTGGGGAGCCCAAGGAGCCCCAGGGAAAGTGGGTCTGTCCGAGCCAGCATCACAGCCTCCCGAAGCTCAGGTGACAACGATGGGCCCTGTGCTCAGGGGCAGGGAATTCTGAGCCGCGGGAGAACTCAGCCCCTGCCCCCTCTCCCCACTTCAGCGTGACCCAGGGGCACCTCCCCAACTCAGGGCTGGTCCTCTTTCCAAAAGGAAGCGGGAAACGAGAGCCACCCCATCCAATCTTCCTTTGTGGCCGGGACAAGGAGTCCGTTCCTAATCTCTGGCTCAGAACCCTGGAGCTGATGGCTGGGGGAGGGAGGTACACACAGTCTTGTGTGGGGAGACAGCAGACACCTCCATCCCCCAGAGGCCGCCCAAAGGGCACAGCTGGATTCAGAACACCCTTCCTGTTCCGCTCAGGATCCCACTTCCCTGCTTCATCCTGACCCTACAGGGTCAGTACCACAGGGCAGGGAAATGAGCACCTGCATCTTGGCGACGCACTGAATGGATCCGAGGGGACCAGGATCTCGCCACTTAGGACTTCCCTCCACAGCCTCCACCACACCCAGTCTCTCTGGTCTTCCCCCAAGTGGTGAGGACACTGGACCCAAGGGCTCATTTGTGGACTGAATGAAGTATTCTCTTCCTGACTCAGGGTCTGGCATTTCCTAGATACACTGTTTATTGATTTTAGAGTTAGGTAGAATTCACGAGCAATTTTTTTTAAAGCCAGAATGAGATAACCTCCAGAAGTAGCCTCTGGGGTGGTCAGCCTGTCCTGTTGGGTGTCCTGGGCAGGGGTGTTTGTCCTTATTAGACTGTTTGGCAGCTTCTGTGTTTATGTTTATTTTGCAGTGTGAAAGGTGGCAGACACCTGAATTAAAGACGTGTTTCCCTTCTCGTGGCCTCAGGATGGAATGTGGGTGCAGGGAGGTGAGGGCAAGCCTTGGCGGGCTTGGCACGCCCCAGTCACAGTACCCATGGTCCTCAGAAAGGCACTGAGGCAGAGAGGGGGAGGGGGCCATAAAGATACTCATGACAGAGGAGGGAGGGGCCCGTGGGGAGCCCAAGGAGCCCCAGGGAAAGTGGGTCTGTCCGAGCCAGCATCACAGCCTCCCGAAGCTCAGGTGACAACGATGGGCCCTGTGCTCAGGGGCAGGGAATTCTGAGCCGCGGGAGAACTCAGCCCCTGCCCCCTCTCCCCACTTCAGCGTGACCCAGGGGCACCTCCCCAACTCAGGGCTGGTCCTCTTTCCAAAAGGAAGCGGGAAACGAGAGCCACCCCATCCAATCTTCCTTTGTGGCCGGGACAAGGAGTCCGTTCCTAATCTCTGGCTCAGAACCCTGGAGCTGATGGCTGGGGGAGGGAGGTACACACAGTCTTGTGTGGGGAGACAGCAGACACCTCCATCCCCCAGAGGCCGCCCAAAGGGCACAGCTGGATTCAGAACACCCTTCCTGTTCTGCTCAGGATCCCACTTCCCTGCTTCATCCTGACCCTACAGGGTCAGTACCACAGGGCAGGGAAATGAGCACCTGCATCTTGGCGACGCACTGAATGGATCCGAGGGGACCAGGGTCTCGCCACTTAGGACTTCCCTCCACAGCCTCCACCACACCCAGTCTCTCTGGTCTTCCCCCGAGTGGTGAGGACACTGGACCCAAGGGCTCATTTGTGGACTGAATGAAGTATTCTCTTCCTGACTCAGGGTCTGGCATTCCTAGATACACTGTTTATTGATTTTAGAGTTAGGTAGAATTCACGAGCAATTTTTTTTAAAGCCAGAATGAGATAACCTCCAGAAGTGATCAGCAGCATCAAAGGGCGGGAAGGATGGGGAGGATCCAAAACTGCTAGATGACCTGGTGGGAAGGTGAAGTGGTCCCATGACCCTGGGAAGCTGGTCACCAGAATCTACCAAGGGTAGAACTCAGCACTTTCACCCCTAAGTGTCTATACATCCAACACAACACAGAATACGCATCCTGAGAGATAAGATGGCCATTGTAGCGCCTTTCATAGCAGCTGGAGACTGGAAATTACCCACATGTGCAGCATCTGCAGAACAGATACATAAATACTGGTGTATACCCACAACGGACTATTGCCCAGTTGTGAAGTTAAATAGATTCCAATTTGACTCAGCAACCTTAATGAACCACCTGAGCCAAGGGTTGAGCTAAAGAAGCACACACACGAAGGGGCACATCTCCAGTGTCCACTTACGTGTGTCTTTCAAGAAAATAGACAAAACTCACTTGGAGGTTACGAGTCAGGAAAGCTGTCACTCCTGGGGCTGACACAATGGGTTGGTGATGGGAATCGGCAGGCCAGACATCTCTGGAGTTCTGGAAGATTCCGTTTCTTGACCTGGGTGGTGGTTCCTAGGTGGTCTCTGGGTGTGTTTACTTCATGATAATTCAATAAGCTATACGCCAGTTGCATGCGTGCGTATGAGCTAAATTACTTCAATGTGTCCAACTCTTTGTAACACCACTAACTGTAGCTCACTAGGCTCCTCTGTCCATGGGATTCTCCAAGCAAGAATACTGGAGTGGGTTGCCATTTCCTCCTCCAGGGGATCTTCCTGACCCAGGGATTGAACCTGCATCTCCTGTGGCTCCTGCATTGCAGGTGGATTCTTTACTGCTGAACCACCAGGGAAGCCCTATACACTGGTTATATATATGTTTTTCTAAGGATGTTATATGTCAATTGTTTAAAGGTTATAAAGAAAAGAAGTGTAAAAAAAATCAGGCCATTAAATCCTGGTGCAGTCCAACTTATAAACTCCATCGCATATAATCAACTATCCATCTTTTCTCAGAGTCTTCAGAAAGATTTTGTCTTATCAGGAATAGCTGGCCATCACTGAGCACTAATTCTGTGTCAGCATGCTTCTCAGGGAGTTACATGCATTCATTTCTTTAATATTCATTGGAAGGACTGATGCTGAAGCTGAAGCTCCAATATTTTGGCCATCTGATGCGAAGAACTGACTTATTGGAAAAGACCCTGGTACTGGGAAAGATGAAGGCAAAAGGAGAAAGTGGTGGCAGAAGATGAGATGGTTAGATAGCATCCAACTCAATGGACGTGAATCTGAGCAGACTCCAGGAGACAGTGGAGCACAGAGGAGCCTGGCAGGCTGCAGTCCAAGGGGTTTCAGGGTCGGACACGAATTAGCAACTGAACAACAATGTCTTTAACACTTGTAACATTTTATGAGTACAATGACCACATTTCTCTAGATTCTGGGTGGGGGCCGTTTATTCCTCTCACTCAAACAAAATTATTAACAGTACCCCATCCCCTCTTTTACTTCCCAAAATGCCTGGGTTTAAAGGGTAAATTGCATAGCCATCCTGCCCATGAAGGGGGTCACATTATTCTCATCTTTTGTTTGTTTGTTTTAGCAACACATAGATAAGTCTGGTAGTTTTCCCAAGGACACAGAGCTAATAAGTAGTAAAGTCAGAATTGAACCCAGAGTCTGGCTCCTCATCACTAGGATATATTGTCTTTTGGGTTCAAATATCATTTTCCCTGAGATTCAGAAATTTCTTGATATCTACATTTTCTTCTGTTGCTACAGTTTTAACCTATTCTCTGTGGCCAGGGATTTCCTGAAAATAGGAGGAGAGCTGCCCATTTCCCACGGTGAGCCCCATGCCTGGCCCACCTCATATACAGCGGCCTTTCCAGATGCCTGAAAAATGAGAGGAACTCATTTTCCTCCATTAAAAAAATCTTTTTTCATCTTTTTTTAAAATGATATGAATATACTTCTTTTCACGTTTATATTTTGCCTTGCAAAATATACTTTGCAATGCTTTAGCTGTGTCGTAAATCTGTTTCCCACTTTTCCATTCATTCATCTGGCGAATTACTCAATGAGCCCTGCTCTGTGTCAGGCAACTGCCAGCCTAACTGGCAACAAAATGGTCATAAACAAGATAGGGGCAGCCTGTGTTCCAAGGAGCCTGTGGTCCAGCAGGGAAAATGGCACTAAAGACCTGATGGCGTGAACCGCAATAAGAGCAGGGAAGGCTGTTCTGGGGGATTTGACCTGACGGGGTTAAACATCAGCAAAGGCTTCTGGAGGGAATAACATTTGGGTCAAGTCCTAAAGGATAACTATGGGCCCTGGCCTGGGAAAGGAAGCAGGAAAAGGATTCCAGGCAAAGAGAAAAGAATGAGCAGAGACCCTTGAGGATGGAAGGAGTGTGGCCTGTTCAAGGAGCCCAGGATCAGTCTGAGAGCCTGGAAAACCTTTAACATGTATTATTTGACCTTTGCCTTCATCTGCTCTGTCCTCATCTGTTCTTTAGAGAACGCAATAATCCGCACATGAAGTGGACAACTGGTAAGTACAGCCTACGTAGCTAGCACCATACCTGTATCACAGCGCAGAGGAGCATCCCCCCGGGAGGCAGGTGTAACCGGCAGGGGAAGCTGGATCTCACAGCACCTGAGACCAGCAAGTTGTCGCTCAGTGGGAAGCATTTGGACCCATTCAGCAGAGATGCCCAGCCCCGCCTGCCCGCGCCGCCTGCTTCAGGTCTTGGCTTTCAAATCACTGCACATTCCAGCTAAATGAGCAGGGAGGCCACCTGCACTCACCCACATATCCCAGAGCAAAGACTATTTTTAGAATGTTTTTGAGGACAGTTTTACAAATGCAAAGCCTACCCCCAAATGCCCTTGGTTACCAGAAACTTTTTCAGAAACACACTGCCAACTGATCCACAGAGACTACGTGTGTCGGGAGCCCTGGATCACTGACTCCAGGGGCCTGATTCCCTTCTCCCCTTCTGGTCTATCACTGTGCTCAAAGACCATGATCCCCACAAACAACAAGGGGAGAGCCCCTGCAGTTGGGGGATGTGATTCAGCGTCTGTCTCTAAGACTCAGGTATCTACTTGTCTTCATATTTGCATCTTTATTTACGAGTCTATGTGCCTACCTTATTCTAAAAATGATTTAAAGAGGCTTATAAGGATAGAGAAAATAGAACAAGATTACAGAAAGAGGACATAAATTCAAACAAGGAGGAAAATAAAAGGAAGAACTAGAGGAGGGCCATAGAAATGATTCAGGAATGAGATTATTACAAAAATGCATTCTTAGAGTTCTGTACATTTGCTGCTGAGCATTCTTTTTTCTCATCTTTTTTTAAAATTTATCTACTTATTTATTTTTGGCTGCACTGGGTCTTGGATGTGCGGTATGAGTGCCTTGTTGCTGTTCACAGGCTTTCTCAAGTCACAAAGAGTGGGAGCTACCCTCTAGCTGCGGTGGCTTCTCCGGTTACAGGACACCGGCTTTGGCACAAGCAGTCTTCAGTAGCTGCAGCTCCCGGGCTCTAGAGGCAGGGCTCAGTGCTTCTGGCATGCAGTCTTAGTTGCCCCACAGCATGTGAGATTCCTGGACCAGGGACTGAACCCCTATCCCCTCCATTAACAGGTGATTCTTACCTACTGGACCACCAGGGAAGTCCCAGCTCTTGAGTTTTCTAACAGCCAATATTGCTGGAATTTGAAGGCACTGATTAATCAGATCCTTCTTTTGAAGATTCAGAGCTGATTAAACAAATAGAGCTGAGAGACAAAGCACTATTTCTGTTTTCATGCTGGAATACCTAGATTGGAAAGCTGGACTTGGGTCTGAGGTCCAAATGGCCTTCCCCCTGAAGCATATTGACCAGGGTCCACTGCCCCAGATATAGTTGTGGACAAATGCCAGCTTCCCCTCCCCAAGGAGCAGAACCTGCCTGGACCAGCCATGACCTGGAGAGGATGAGAACACCCTGGCCTTGCCCTGAGGGTTGGCCCCAAGGGAGTACTGAGAGATGTCAGCCACAGCCATGGTCCCAGCATTGCCAACTGGTTCAGTTGTCTTCCATCACAGGAAGGAGGTTATAAAAGGCAGAGAGAAGGATAAAAACAAATTTGCAGCCAGATTTTTCAGTCCTGTTCAAGAACACAGCTCTCTGTTGCTTTGACCTCACGAAACATCTGTTTTGCATGGCTTGTCAAATTTCTGTGTGCACACAGATAGCTCAAAGATTTTCGTTGAACTGTGGATTCAGATGCGTGGGTCTGGGGTGGGGTTGAGATCTTGTATTTCAGCAGCATCTAGGTGATGCCAGTGCTGCCGGTCCACATCAAGAGCACCTAGAACCGGGGTCCCTGACCTGGGTCCACAAAGAATTCTTCAACTCATGGAGTCTGTGAATTTGGATGATAAAAACTGTGTACATCTGCGTTTTTACTATCTTCTAAACTGACCAATCCTGGGACTTCTGGTGGTCCTCTGAGCTTCCCCTGCATTGGGTGTGGGTGGGATCTCTGTTTGGGGAACTAAGAGACTGTACAGCCAAACTAAGGTCCTGTGCCTGTGTGGCACAACCGAAAAAAGAGAAACTTATCATTCCCTTCTGTTATGAACGTAGATAACAACTAGAGCTGTAGGGGGAGTACTGTAATTTTGTCCCAAATAGAAACCTCAGGTCTCTTCAATATCCCTCCATCGCTCCAAATTTCCCTTCATGATCTCTCCCAATACTACTGATGACTGGGAATTACAGTAGTGATTAGGCCCACTGCTAGCTCTTATTGTTTCATATGTTGATAAAGAGCCATGTACTTGATCATAACACAAATGAACACCCTAGGATATTTTTAATATTGCAGTAGCCATATTTCAGTAAAATTGGTTTCCTTTGTAATTCTACGCATTTTTTTCATGTGCAATTGGAAGTATTATTCCAGAAAACAAACAAGCAAACAAAAAATATCATGCCAGGAAAAAGTTCATAGACATCCCCAGAATTCTAGAGGCACACAGTAATGTAAGAATCCCAGGTTTCAGGACTTCCTTGTCAGTTCAATGGTTATGATTCTGAGCTTCTACTGAAGAGGGCATGGTTTCAATTCCTGGTCAGGGAACTAAGATTCCACATGCCCTGTAGCATAGCCAAAAAAAAAAAAACCTTGATTTGGAAGGAAGGTTCTACCAGAAGGGCCTCTATCCAATGCTGCGTGTGTGTGCACACAGTCACTCAGTTTCATCTGACTCTTGGCAACCTCAAGGACTATAGCCTGCAAGGCTCCTCTGCCCACGGGATTCCCCAGGAAAGAATACTGGAGTGGGTAGATAGCTACTCCCTTCTCCAGGGGACCTTCCTGACCCAGGGACTGAACTCACATCTCCTGCGTCTTCCACATTGGCAGGCGGATTCCTTACTGCTGCACTGCCTGGGAAACCCCCGCCCCCAGTGGTGGTGGGGACATATTCTTAGGACCGATTCTGAGCTGATAGCATGGATCTGAATCCTCCCTCCTACAAGGTGTAAGACCCCAGGAAAGTGTTTACCCTTCCTTTGCCTTGAGAGCATGTAATTCAAAATAGGATGTCAAAGAATTAAAGGAGGGGGGAATGGAATGAATTGGGAGATTGAAGTAGACATATATACACTATTGATACTTTGTAGAAAATAGATAGCTAATGAGAACCTACTGTATAATATAGGGTTCTCTACTCAGTGCTCTGTGGTGACCTAAACAGGGAGGAAATCCAAAAAAGAGAGGATATACGTGTATATATATATAACTGATTCACTTTGCTGTACAGCAGAAAGTAACACAACATTGTAAAGCAACTATACTCTAAAAATTTTTTAAACAATAATTAAAGAAGTTACTGTTTTCAAGGTGTAGGAACAGTCCCTGGCTGAAAGTGGGTACCTTATAAGTGTTGGCTAAACAGAGCGTAGGAGTGCTATTTTCAGAACCTCAGCTGAACAAGCATCTCTTGAGCACTCACCAAGGAGACAGAAACGGAGACTGCAGACTCCCTGCTCATGTAGCCCACGAGCTCAGGAGAGAGGGCAAGCCAGAAAACTGCACACAGGCCAGCAAGCAGCTCATCTCCAAGCAGACCTGGAGAGTGTGCCTAACTGGCATGCACCCGTCGACCCTCTCCTCAACCTCCCGTCCCAGAAGCCCCAGTGACCCTGGGCTCCCCTCAAAACTCAGTTTAAAAACCACTGTTGCAAGTCATGCATAAGCTGGATTAATCCTGGATGGATCTGTTTTGGTGTTTAACAGCTTTACTGAAATATGAATGCAATACGACAAACTGCACATCCAGTGGACCACTGGCTAAGCACACACCTATGCAGCTAGCTCCACACTTAGAGAAGAAATACAGCCATCACACCCAGGGCTGCCTCGGCCCTCTGTAACCGTCTCTCATCCTTCTCTGCTCTCCCCAGTTACCCACTCCTCCACCCCCAGCCCCTTCCCAGGGCAACCATTGTCTGCCTATTTAAATGAATTATAATGAAATAAAGTTAAAAGTCACTTCTCCTGGAGTGCTAGTCGTGTGTCAAGTGTTCAGCAGCCACGTGTGGTGCCATACTGGATGGTGCTGGGAGAGGACACCTCTGTCATCACGGTGTTCACTTGGACAGCACTGCTCTGAATGCTTGATCTTTTCCTTTTTGGAGCACTAGATAAAAGTGATCCAGATTTCTTCCGAGGCTCCCATTTCTTTTATAAAAGCTTCTTTTCTAAAGTGCATTTATTTACCTGTTGCTGCTCTGTGTCTTCCTTGCTGCACGTGGGCTTTCTCTGGTTATGCGGAGCAGGAACTACTGTCATTTTGCAAAGCACAGGCTCTAGGGTGGGTGGGCTCAGCTGCCCTGTGGCATGTGGGAGCTCAGTTCTCATGTCCCCTGCACTGGCATGCAGACTATTACCCACCAGACCACCAGGGAAGTCCCCAGGCTCACATTTTAAAAGATGCATGCATGCTAAGTCCCTTCAGTCGTGTCCGACCCTATGGACTGTAGCCCACCAGGCTCCTCTGTCCCTGGAAGCCTCCAGGCAAGAACAATACTGAAGTGGGTTGCTGTGTCCTCCTCCAGGGGATCTTCCTGACTCAGGGATAGAACCCAAGTCCCTTATGTCTCCTGCATGGACAGGAGGGTTCTTTACCACTAGTGCCACCTGGGAAGACCTTTTTAAAGATGTTTACAGCTAAAGATACATAGGGCTAATGGGAGCTTATTTAATGAAATGAATAATCACAGTGGACCTATGAGGCAGGAACAGTGAATGTGCACATTTTCTAAACGGGAAAACCAAGGCTTGGTGAGGTTAAATGGATGGGACAGCTGGGCCAGCCTCTACAATTTGCCCTTGCCCTTGCCCTTGCTTTACTTCACACTTCAGTGATTAAGCCAGCACACTTCAATGATTAAGAGCACAGACTCAGGAGTCTGCCGGCCCGGATTCAGCCTGGCTCCACCACCGGCTGTGTGATCCTGGGCGAGTCATCAGTTAGCTTTGCCTCTGTGTCCTCCTCTGCAAAACAAAGATGAGGATAAAGCGTCCCCCTAGGGTTGTTGTGAGGATCAAATGAGTTAAAATTATATATAAAGTCTTTAGGAGGGTGCCTGAAACACAGGAGGGTCTCTATAAGTGTTTCCTATTTTAAACCCTGTTCCTCACTGCCATCCTGAACTCTTTTGTACAACACACCAGTTTCTCAGAAATAGAAGCACATACTCTGAATAACTGGCCATTTACTCATCCCATTATTCCCTCGCTTGATGTCCCCACGAAATTAAGCGCCCACAAAGCTCAAGGCTCTCTGGGGTCTGCACTGCCACACACAATGATGAATGAGGTCCCTATGGCTTCAGACTTGATATTTCTGCTTAGACTTCCCCCCAGTGATCCGTAAGTCACTTTATTTCCTTTTTAAAGTACACACAAGGCGATTTGAGGAAACAGAAGCACAGAATCATTTTCCCACTTCACTGGTTTTTCAAAAGAGTTAAGTGGTGTTAGGTTCCTGATTTTTACCTATTCTTTTCCTACTTTTTTTTCCGTCCCTTTGACTGCCTCACATCCCAGCCAGAGCAAGAATATAGGTGCTTTCTCAAGGAAACTCAAATAACATATTATCACCATAAGAATCCTCATGCAAGAATAATTAAGTCTCAGTATAGAAGTCCATTAAGGGAAACTTCATTTGGGAAACACAGACTTAAACAGAAATGCAGATTTTGCAAACAAGAGACTGCCTTTTCTAACAGACAACAGAAACATCCATTCACAAGGTTTTTTCTCGTTTAGCGAACAATTCTCCTTTCAGTCTCTATTCTCAGCTCCCTGCCTGCATTCAACATTTGACTCCCAATAAAAGACTTTCACTTGATGAAGATGGAAAACGGTGGTCCACCTCACTCCACTCTCCAGCAGTACCAGTGTCCCCAGTACAAATGCCCACTGGTCATGGGACTGACTAGCAGTCCTTCTGGACTCAAAACTCACAATGGACAGTTGACTGCAGCCATGAAATTAAAAGATGCTTACTCCCTAGAAGAAAAGCTATGACAAACCTAGATGGTATATTCAAAAGCAGAGATAACACTTTGCTGACCAGAAAAAGCTCTAACAACACACATACACATGCACAAACACACACATATGCACACACACAAACATTTCTTCAGCTCACTTTCAGATGATGTCATTTACATTCTAAAGTGACAAAATTTTTATCCAACCTAAAAGTGTTAAAAATTTCTTCCTAATTACTGAAATCAACATTTTTTAAATGGACAGAGTTTAGATTAGGAAACCATGAATCTATCCCATGAGCATGCAGAAGTTCTCCTTGGGTACATATTGATCCTTAGAAACACAATTTTATTTTCTTGGACAATTAAACGGAGATTATACCACTGGGTCTAAGAAGACGCTATCACTTCTTATCTCCTGGTATCCAGCCGATTGCTATCTTAATTTAAAAAACCCTAAAGGTCAATGCTTATTTAGTTCCCTGCAATAATCTAGTTTGCCATAATTTTGCTTTCCTATTTAATTCCCTTATCTAGAGCAGCATTTTCCAACCCTAGTTTTGCAGAACAAGAGATCCATGAGGTGTTAATAAGTATCTCTAATGAAAAATAAATGGTTGAATAAGCAAATACATTTGGCAAAAGCTGGGCTGAAAACTTAAGCAGGTTTCTTTCATGCAGGACTTCTCAGAGCCTTGAATATGCTAATGTGTAGAGTGAACAGGATCAAAGACAGCGGCTTGTAATCTGTAGGTGATTTAACAACAATCCATGTTAGCTTTTATAATTATTAGCTATGACAAATTCGAGGCTTTCTAAACATACATGTTAAGAGTACCCTTCTTCCACAGAACAGCTCTCTGGATTTTTTTTTTCTTAAGTAAAAATTCAGTTTATTCACAAGTAGGACCTGATTAAACTTAAAAGCTTTTGCACAGCAAAGGAAACTATAAGCAAGGTGAAAAGACAACCCTCAGAATAGGAGAAAATAATAGCAAATGAAACAATTGACAAAGGATTAATTTCCAAAATATATAAGCAACTCATACAACTCAATATCAGAAAAACAACCCAATCAAAAAGTGAAGAAAAGACCTAAACATACATTTCTCCAAAGAAGACATACAGATGGCTAACAAACACAGGAAAAGATGCTCAAAATCGCTGATTATTAGAGAAATGCAAATCAAAACTACAATGAGATTTCACCTCAAACCAGTCAGAATGGCCATCATCAAAAAGCCTACAAACAATAAATGCTGGAGAGGGTGTGGAAAAAAGGGAGCACTCTTGCACTGTCGGTGGGAATGTAAATAGATATAGCCACTATGGATGATGGTATGGAGATTCCTTAAAAAATTAGGAATAAAACCACCATGTGACCCAGCAATCCCACTCCTAGGCACATACCCTGAGGGAACCAAAACTGAAAAAGACACATGTATCCCATTGTTCATTGCAGCACTATTTACAATAGTCAGAACATGGAAGCAACCTAGATGTCCAGCGACAGATGAATGGATGAAGAAGTTGTGGTACATATACACAATGGAATACTGCTAAAGCACCTCAGTTGTGTCCGACTCTGTGCAACCCCATAGACGGCAGCCCACCAGGCTTCCCCATCCCTGGGATTCTCCAGGCAAGAACACTGGAGTGGGTTGCCATTTCCTTCTCCAATGCCTGAAAGTGAAAAGTGAAATTGAAATCGCTCAGTTGTATCCGACTCTTAGCGACCCCATGGACCGCAGCCTACCATGCTCCTCCGTCCATAGGATTTTCCAGGCAAGAGTACTGGAGTGGGGTGCCATTGCCTTCTCCGCAATGGAATACTACTTAGCCATAAAAAGGAATCCATTTGAGTAAGTTCTTATGAGGTGGATGAACCTAGAGCCTATTACACAGAGTGAAGTAAGTCAGAAAGAGAAAGATAAATATCATATATTAGGGATTGGGGGCAGGAGGAGAAGGGGACGACAGAGGATGAGATGGCTGGATGGCATCACTGAGTCAATGGACGCGAGTCTGAGTGAACTCCAGGAGTTGGTGATGGACAGGGAAGCCTGGCGTGCTGCAATTCATGGGGTCGCAAAGAGTCAGACACGACTGAGCAACTGAACAGAACTGAACTGAATGCATATATACAGAATCTAGAAAAATGATACTGAAGAATTTATCTGCAGGGCAGCAATGGAGAAACAGACATAGAGAATAGACTTATGGTCATGGGGAGAGGCGAGGAGAGAGTGAGAAGTGCAAAGAGAGTAACATGGAAGCTTACCATACATAAAACAGATAACCAACAGGAATTTGCTTTAAGTCTCAGGAAACTTAAACAGGGGCTCTGTATCAACCTAGAAGGTTGGGATTAGGAGAGAGACGGGAGGGAGGTTCAGAAGAGAGGGGAGATATGTGTCCCTGTGGCTGATTCATGTTCAGGTTTGACAGAAAACAACAAAATTCTGTAAGGCAATTATCCTTCAACTAAAAAAAAAAAAACACTTTAAAGAATTCAGTTTATTCATCTGTTTACGACATAGTACTCAAGAGACAAAGTGTTTCACATCATGGATTTCACTTCCAAATCCTTGGAACGTTCATTTCTTTGGCTATAAAGAGAGACTAGATGGGAAAGTCAGGTGATGGGTAGGCATCTAAACTGACAAAAGAGTGGGTGGGGTGGGCAGCGCTAACGTCATCCTCCCAAGGATGGCACAGGGGCTGTTAGCCCAAGCTGACTGTGGAGTACTGTTAGCTGGAGCACGGAGCAGCCACCCTGGATGCCCAGGCTGTTGTGGGGTTCAGTCACCCCCACCATGCAGGTACAGCAGTGCTTTCCGGAGGTCGCCCTTGGTGTCTTGCTGAATGTAGTGCTACAGGGACTTGCCAAACTTCACTTGACATCAGATCTTATTTTCAACATGTCCATGTCTCTGTGGGGGATTCCAATCAGGACCTCACCACGAGTGCCCTAGCCATTCACGGAGACGTACGGTCTGTCAGCAACATACAGGGGCTTGTTCTGAGTGCACTGGCCCAGTTTCAGGAAAACATTTCCCAGGTCGCCTGTGACTTCCTTCTTGATGCTCACCAGCATGTCACAAGGGCTGTAGCTCTGGGACTTTTCAAATACTTCCAGGAAGTGACACCCGCTCCACTCAGTCACGATGCGGATACACTTGGGAACGTTAGTTTCTTTCCTCTTCACCCCAGCATCATAGAGACAGGGGGAGTCCTGGTCAGTCAGTTCATAATCAACAGCCACTCTCTGCTCTTCAACCATTTTTGAGGGCAACCATCAGCTTGTGGAAGTCCCCAGATGTGTTGGAAATGATGTCCCTCTCCAGACCGGGCTTGTACATTTCCACGTAGTCTCTGTTGATTTCCTGCAGCTCCTGGTTGGTCCTTGAGCAGATGATCTCAGTGAGAGAGTCCTCATCAACCCCAGTCCCTTCATGGATGCTTTTCAGCTCAGGAACATCATACAGAGCAGATGTTTTCAATAGGCCCAAATCACTGCCTCCAGGTGGCAGAGACAAGGCTGACTTCAGTGCTGATGCAAGTTCCTTCTTGGCCCTTCGCTGGTAGCGAAGGTGATATCCTGTCTCTGTTCATTGCTGCGGTTGGTCAGGATGTTGACAACGGTGACCTCATCCACAACTTTGGTCTTGACGATTGTCTCAATGTTCAGAGCATCCCACTCAGCATGAAAGTTGGTGTACGCTTTGACTAACCCATGTGCACTCGGAGGTGTGAAGTGATCACCCTACAAGGTGAGCTTGCGCAGAATTTCAAGAATGGTAGACATTTTGAAAGAAACGGGGCTGGGTGCAATGCCCTCGGGGTTCCCAGATGCAGAGTGATCTCTCTAGATTTAACATTCCATGAAGCATACTTTGGGGAAGGTTAACCCAGTTCACTCCCTATTGCTGTTTAATAAATATTTTATTCATGTCTGTGAGCAAAGAATTCAGGTAAAATATAGTGCAGTGTAAAAAAGCACAGTTATATGAAAGAACCTTACTCCAGGATTTACAATCTCCAAATGAAACTAGATCCTGAAAAAAATAAAAATAAAAACTAGATCCTGTTTGGATAGGAAGTCATTTATTCTGCCTCTCTCACCAGAACTAATGATTCTATATTTTTATATGGTCCCAATGACTCTCTACCTAAAGAAGGATGCATCCACGCATGTCCACCATTTATTAAGAGAAAAATTATGGCACATAGAGAAAATCCACAGGTCACTTTGACCAGTCATGAATTCACCCACTCATTCACTGAAATATACACATGTGTACACACACATGCACACACATGTACATGTGCACACACACACACACACACACACACACACACACACATATTGCATTGGCCAAAAAGTTCATTCACGTTTTTCTATACGATAATATGGAAAATCCCAAATGAACTTTCTGTCCAACCCTATATATATTATAGATATATGTAGATATATATACACAGATACCCATTTGTATATATGCTTATATGGACTTGTTATGTATCAAATAACAGGTCCTGGAGATAAAATTTTAATGTTCTAGTTTAATTTTAAATTAAATGTTGTAGGTCCTGGAAATAAAATTTTTAATCAAGTAGATTACTTCCTTGCCCTCCTGGAGTTTTACATTCTAGGGGACAAGTGAGATAATCCATGGATAAATAAGGAAATATACAGTATGCTAGTATAAGTGCACTGGAGAAAAATACATCAGGATGAGAGGATCAGAGCATGACAGAGTAGTAGAGGGAGGGTGTTATTTTAGGTGAAGGAGTTGGGAGGGCTTCACTGATAAGGTGATATTTGGACAGAGACCTGAAAGTAGCAAAGGACAGATCTTGCAGAGGTGGGAAGAGCTTGACTGGTGAGTTTGAGTAATGTGGAGTGGAATGTGGCCGCTGTGGAGCCAGCGGTGAGGAGAGTGATGAAGCTGCAAGAGCAGTGGGTGGGTCTGCAGCAGTACGATGGACCCAGAGATGACCACACTGAGCAAAGTCAGACGGAGAAAGACAGATATCACATGCTATCACTTATGTGTAGACTCTTTAAAAAAATACATAAATGAACAGAAAGAGATTCACAGACTTAGAAAACAAACTTATGGTTACCACAGGGAAAAGGAGGGCTTCCCAGATGGCTCAGGTGGTGAAGAGTCTGCCTGCAATGCAAGAGACCCGGATATGATCTCTGGGTCAGGTAGGTACCCACTCCAGAATCCCATGGACGGAAGAGCCTAGTGGTCTATAGTCCTTGGATCTCAAAGAGTCGGACATGAATGAGTGATTAACACACAGAGGGAAAAGGTGGGGGGAATAAATTAGGAACTTGGAATTAACAATACACACTACTATATATAAAATAGGTAACCTACTGTACAGCACAGGGAACTATATTCAATATCTTGTAATAATCTATAATGGAAAAAATCTGAAAAAAAAAACCTCACCTGAATCACTTTGCTATATAACTGAAACTAACACAATATTGTTAATCAACTATACTCCACTAAAAATAAAGTAAAATTTAAAAATCAAAAGAGAGGAGTGAGTTGAAGAAGCCGTTGGATCATCTGGGCCTTACAGGTATTTGTCAACACTGTGGCTTTTACTCTGGGGGGCTGCCTCAGGATCTTGGCAAAGATCAAGCTCCATTTTGATTTCAAAGGATCACATTCTCTGCTTGATTGAGATGAAATATGGTGGCCATGCAGGGCAGAGGTGGGAACCAGGGGAGTCATCTAGGTACAAAGGACCATGGTGCCTAGGACCTTAGAAGTAGTGATGGTCGGAGCTCCAGGAGTGAAGTTCCTTATGGGAGAAGTAACACCTGTCAGATTGCTCGTCACTCACCAGACCCCTCAGGAGCTTGGCTGATGTGTGGAGCGAGGCTCGATGTCTTTCTGAGACTGGGGTGTCCAGCCACCATGGTTAATCTTGCTCAGTGTGTAAATCAGCTTGTTAGAAACCTGTCATCTTCTTCCTCTCCCAGAGATTCTTACAATCAAGATCTAAATTGAGATGTCTGCCAGATTACCATAGCTACAAGTGCCTGGCAACCAGGACTAGACTGATGGCCATTGATCTATGGGTTCAAGATTCTTCCCAGGGATGGAATGCACTGAAAAGGGCCTCCAAGTTCCCGAAATAGTCCAAAGCAGAGAGAAAACCATGCAGTCATTGCCTTGTTCTATCTGACTGGCCTTTGTCTCACAACAGACAAGGGGGCCAGCTCCCATCCCATCATGGGTTCACTCCGATGAGGGGTCATCCAAACTACTCCCACCAGAAGACGTGTAGGATTTAAAGGCAGAGACAAAGACACTAGTCATGAGAACAGAGGAGATGAAGGCAATCAAACAAATACTTAACCATTCAGGGTTGGAAAGGAGGGAGCAGAGAGGGAGCAGGACGGAGGGTAAGAGGGAGTCAAGGTTGGAGACTAGGAGCCGTGGGCCAGATTGGCCCTCAGCCTTTTTTCTTTTTTTATAATGTTTTATTGGAAAACAGCCATACTGTAATCATTTACATATTGTCTATGGCTGCTATCATGGTGTGATGACAGAACTGATTAGTTATGATCCACAAAAACCTTTTGGCTTCCCAGGTGGTGCCAAAGTGGTAAAGAACCCACCTGCTAATGTCAGAGACTCAAGAGACATGGGTTCGATCTCTGGGTCAGCAAGATCCCCTGAAGGAGTGCATGGCAACCCGTTCCAATATCCATGCCTAGCCAGATTGGCCCTCAGCCTTTTTTCTTTTTTTATGTTTTATTGGAAAACAGCCATACTGTAATCATTTACATATTGTCTATGGCTGCTATCATGGTGTGATGACAGAACTGATTAGTTATGATCCACAAAAACCTTTCGGCTTCCCAGGTGGTGCCAAAGTGGTAAAGAACCCACCTGCTAATGTCAGAGACTCAAGAGACATGGGTTCGATCTCTGGGTCAGCAAGATCCCCTGAAGGAGTGCATGGCAACCCGTTCCAATATCCATGCCTGGAGAATCCCATGGACAGAGGAGCCTGGTAGGGTACAGGCTATAGGACTGCAAAGAGTCAGACATGACTGAAGGGACTTAGCATGCACATGCCCACACAAAATTTTTAATACGTATTACTTGACCATTTGCCAAGAAGAAAAAATTGTTCTCTTCTGGTCCAGTGTTTCCTAAGATGGTCTGAAGGACCTGGTCATCTTGTCCACCAGAGAGATTGGCTTGGTTCAAGGCACAGAACCATGGTGGGCCATGAGGCATGCTAAAGAGATCATAACAACTTACAAAATTGGGGCCAACACCACTTTTATGATGAGGAAATATGCCGCCGCTGCAGCTTCTTGTCTCAGGTACAGAAGAATATTTCCCCCTCAGGGCATACCCTGCACATGAGGAGTCAAGACATGGTGGGCATAGAGATGGAACAGGAGGAGGAGCAAGGCCCCCAAAGGAGAACGATTGATACATCAGGATTTCAATGCTGTTTTCATCAGCTTCACTGCTGTGGACCGTGAAATTGTGTCCCACCCCCGAAAAAATTTCATGTTGAATTTGTGCTGAAGCCCTAACCCCCAGTGTGTTAGTATTTGGAGGTGGAGCTTAGGGAGGTAATTAAGTTAAATGAGATCATGAGGGTGGAGCCTCATGATGCGATTAGTGCGCTTATAAGAAGAGACACAGCTCCCTCCCTTCCTCTCTCTCTCTCCCCTCCCACTCTCCCTCTCTCTCTC
>SJYC01120673.1:0-12417 GCA_006408675.1 Madoqua kirkii
TCCTTCTCTCCTCTCTCTCACTCCTTCTCTTCTTCCTTCCTTCTCTCTGTCTGTCTGTCTGTCTCTCTCCTCACTTCCTCTCTCCCTCTGTCTCTCTCCTCGACCTCTCTCTTCCAAGTGGGGGCACAGTAAGAAGACGGCTATCAAACCCGAAAGGGGGCTCTTGTGGGAACCCAGCCATGCTGGCACTCTGACCTTGGACTTCCAGCCTCCATAATAGTGAGAAAATAAATTCCTATTGTTTAAGCCACCCGGTCTATGATGTTTGTTATGGCAGCCACAATCAACAAAGACATTCACTAAACTGTTTGACCCAACACAGCGTGGCTTGGGGAGCAGCTGAACAGGCATGACTACAGAGAGAAGATCACAGAAATATCCTATTCCTTCTTCCTTATGTGATAGGGACACTCCTTCTCTAAGAAAACCAAATTTTAATTTTATCTCTTCCACGCACCCAACCACAAGTCAAGCAGAAAAATGTACCTGGTACAAGATGCTGGCTTCATTTTTCCAAGAAACTGTTCCTTGTTAATGGTCCATGGACATTGCCCAGTATCCCCCAGGTTTTCCTGTGGTACTTCCATTTGCTGCTCATTATTTTCTGGAACCAGAGCTCATGCAAACAGACTCCAGAAAGCTTCCAAAATAGCCAAGGATTCTGGTTTCTTTCTTGCAACCTTAATTTATTGGAGAGCACCAGTGCCTGGAGAATTCCATGGACAGAGGAGCCTGGCAGGCTACAGCCCATGGGATCGCAAAGAGTTGGACATGACTAAGTGACTAACACTTGTACTTCACTAGTGTTCAGCAAAGTGATCATCTATGTGGGGTTGGGAGAATTTTGAAAGATTTGGGAATTTCAAAGACTTTGTTGGACAAAAGGTAAAATAAGAACAATGGTGTGGCTTCTCCTACCCACCCTTCGTATCATATTGACTGAACCAAGGGAAGACAGTGAGTTAGGTTTTGTTCCCTTGACCTTCCATTGCATAAGCCTCAGAAATTCTCTGAAGGTGAGAAATGGTGAGAGGAACAGACGTTTTATTTTACAGGATTCTTCAAACCTTAGGTCTCCCTTGTAAAGCTCTGTAGCCACACAGCTCTTCTATCCTCTGTTGAGAGACGGAATTGAGTTTGCTTTGATGCCAAAATAATTTAAGGCTGTTCTCTAAAACTGTTGAGGCAGGACCTGAGAATGCTGTTGGCCATGCTGGAATTGTTTCCTGATGCCTTGTGCTGTATGCTGTGAGTGCTTAGGTGCTCAGTCATGTCTGACTCTGCGACCCCGTGGCCTGTAGTCTGCAGCCTGCCAGGCTCCTCTGTCCATGGGAAGTCTCCAGGCAAAAGTACTAGAGTGGGTTGCTTTCCTTCTCCAGGGGATCTTCCCAACCCAGTGATCAAACCCAGGTCTCCTGCATTGCAGGCAGATTCTTTACCAACTAAGCCACCAGGGAAATTCCTTGATGCCTTGCTCGGGGAGAGAGGGTACAAATAGCTTACACTTAAAAGGCGGGAGCAGTTGTCTCTGGGGTCCTACCCTTTCTGCAGAATGACAGGAATCCATCCCTTTCTGCTCCTGGAGCCACAAGGCAACAAGACGAGCCCATCCTCCATGCAGCTCATTTTCCCTTAGATGTGTATAAGAGACAGCCCTCCCACTCTCCCTCTCTCTCTCTGTTTCTGTATCTCTCTCTCTCCCTCCTTCTCTCCTTCCTTCTCTCCTCTCTCTCACTCCTTCTCTTCTTCCTTCCTTCTCTCTGTCTGTCTGTCTGTCTCTCTCCTCACTTCCTCTCTCCCTCTGTCTCTCTCCTCGACCTCTCTCTTCCAAGTGGGGGCACAGTAAGAAGACGGCTATCAAACCCGAAAGGGGGCTCTTGTGGGAACCCAGCCATGCTGGCACTCTGACCTTGGACTTCCAGCCTCCATAATAGTGAGAAAATAAATTCCTATTGTTTAAGCCACCCGGTCTATGATGTTTGTTATGGCAGCCACAATCAACAAAGACATTCACTAAACTGTTTGACCCAACACAGCGTGGCTTGGGGAGCAGCTGAACAGGCATGACTACAGAGAGAAGATCACAGAAATATCCTATTCCTTCTTCCTTATGTGATAGGGACACTCCTTCTCTAAGAAAACCAAATTTTAATTTTATCTCTTCCACGCACCCAACCACAAGTCAAGCAGAAAAATGTACCTGGTACAAGATGCTGGCTTCATTTTTCCAAGAAACTGTTCCTTGTTAATGGTCCATGGACATTGCCCAGTATCCCCCAGGTTTTCCTGTGGTACTTCCATTTGCTGCTCATTATTTTCTGGAACCAGAGCTCATGCAAACAGACTCCAGAAAGCTTCCAAAATAGCCAAGGATTCTGGTTTCTTTCTTGCAACCTTAATTTATTGGAGAGCACCAGTGCCTGGAGAATTCCATGGACAGAGGAGCCTGGCAGGCTACAGCCCATGGGATCGCAAAGAGTTGGACATGACTAAGTGACTAACACTTGTACTTCACTAGTGTTCAGCAAAGTGATCATCTATGTGGGGTTGGGAGAATTTTGAAAGATTTGGGAATTTCAAAGACTTTGTTGGACAAAAGGTAAAATAAGAACAATGGTGTGGCTTCTCCTACCCACCCTTCGTATCATATTGACTGAACCAAGGGAAGACAGTGAGTTAGGTTTTGTTCCCTTGACCTTCCATTGCATAAGCCTCAGAAATTCTCTGAAGGTGAGAAATGGTGAGAGGAACAGACGTTTTATTTTACAGGATTCTTCAAACCTTAGGTCTCCCTTGTAAAGCTCTGTAGCCACACAGCTCTTCTATCCTCTGTTGAGAGACGGAATTGAGTTTGCTTTGATGCCAAAATAATTTAAGGCTGTTCTCTAAAACTGTTGAGGCAGGACCTGAGAATGCTGTTGGCCATGCTGGAATTGTTTCCTGATGCCTTGTGCTGTATGCTGTGAGTGCTTAGGTGCTCAGTCATGTCTGACTCTGCGACCCCGTGGCCTGTAGTCTGCAGCCTGCCAGGCTCCTCTGTCCATGGGAAGTCTCCAGGCAAAAGTACTAGAGTGGGTTGCTTTCCTTCTCCAGGGGATCTTCCCAACCCAGTGATCAAACCCAGGTCTCCTGCATTGCAGGCAGATTCTTTACCAACTAAGCCACCAGGGAAATTCCTTGATGCCTTGCTCGGGGAGAGAGGGTACAAATAGCTTACACTTAAAAGGCGGGAGCAGTTGTCTCTGGGGTCCTACCCTTTCTGCAGAATGACAGGAATCCATCCCTTTCTGCTCCTGGAGCCACAAGGCAACAAGACGAGCCCATCCTCCATGCAGCTCATTTTCCCTTAGATGTGTATAAGAGACAGCCCTCCCACTCTCCCTCTCTCTCTCTGTTTCTGTATCTCTCTCTCTCCCTCCTTCTCTCCTTCCTTCTCTCCTCTCTCTCACTCCTTCTCTTCTTCCTTCCTTCTCTCTGTCTGTCTGTCTGTCTCTCTCCTCACTTCCTCTCTCCCTCTGTCTCTCTCCTCGACCTCTCTCTTCCAAGTGGGGGCACAGTAAGAAGACGGCTATCAAACCCGAAAGGGGGCTCTTGTGGGAACCCAGCCATGCTGGCACTCTGACCTTGGACTTCCAGCCTCCATAATAGTGAGAAAATAAATTCCTATTGTTTAAGCCACCCGGTCTATGATGTTTGTTATGGCAGCCACAATCAACAAAGACATTCACTAAACTGTTTGACCCAACACAGCGTGGCTTGGGGAGCAGCTGAACAGGCATGACTACAGAGAGAAGATCACAGAAATATCCTATTCCTTCTTCCTTATGTGATAGGGACACTCCTTCTCTAAGAAAACCAAATTTTAATTTTATCTCTTCCACGCACCCAACCACAAGTCAAGCAGAAAAATGTACCTGGTACAAGATGCTGGCTTCATTTTTCCAAGAAACTGTTCCTTGTTAATGGTCCATGGACATTGCCCAGTATCCCCCAGGTTTTCCTGTGGTACTTCCATTTGCTGCTCATTATTTTCTGGAACCAGAGCTCATGCAAACAGACTCCAGAAAGCTTCCAAAATAGCCAAGGATTCTGGTTTCTTTCTTGCAACCTTAATTTATTGGAGAGCACCAGTGCCTGGAGAATTCCATGGACAGAGGAGCCTGGCAGGCTACAGCCCATGGGATCGCAAAGAGTTGGACATGACTAAGTGACTAACACTTGTACTTCACTAGTGTTCAGCAAAGTGATCATCTATGTGGGGTTGGGAGAATTTTGAAAGATTTGGGAATTTCAAAGACTTTGTTGGACAAAAGGTAAAATAAGAACAATGGTGTGGCTTCTCCTACCCACCCTTCGTATCATATTGACTGAACCAAGGGAAGACAGTGAGTTAGGTTTTGTTCCCTTGACCTTCCATTGCATAAGCCTCAGAAATTCTCTGAAGGTGAGAAATGGTGAGAGGAACAGACGTTTTATTTTACAGGATTCTTCAAACCTTAGGTCTCCCTTGTAAAGCTCTGTAGCCACACAGCTCTTCTATCCTCTGTTGAGAGACGGAATTGAGTTTGCTTTGATGCCAAAATAATTTAAGGCTGTTCTCTAAAACTGTTGAGGCAGGACCTGAGAATGCTGTTGGCCATGCTGGAATTGTTTCCTGATGCCTTGTGCTGTATGCTGTGAGTGCTTAGGTGCTCAGTCATGTCTGACTCTGCGACCCCGTGGCCTGTAGTCTGCAGCCTGCCAGGCTCCTCTGTCCATGGGAAGTCTCCAGGCAAAAGTACTAGAGTGGGTTGCTTTCCTTCTCCAGGGGATCTTCCCAACCCAGTGATCAAACCCAGGTCTCCTGCATTGCAGGCAGATTCTTTACCAACTAAGCCACCAGGGAAATTCCTTGATGCCTTGCTCGGGGAGAGAGGGTACAAATAGCTTACACTTAAAAGGCGGGAGCAGTTGTCTCTGGGGTCCTACCCTTTCTGCAGAATGACAGGAATCCATCCCTTTCTGCTCCTGGAGCCACAAGGCAACAAGACGAGCCCATCCTCCATGCAGCTCATTTTCCCTTAGATGTGTATAAGAGACAGCCCTCCCACTCTCCCTCTCTCTCTCTGTTTCTGTATCTCTCTCTCTCCCTCCTTCTCTCCTTCCTTCTCTCCTCTCTCTCACTCCTTCTCTTCTTCCTTCCTTCTCTCTGTCTGTCTGTCTGTCTCTCTCCTCACTTCCTCTCTCCCTCTGTCTCTCTCCTCGACCTCTCTCTTCCAAGTGGGGGCACAGTAAGAAGACGGCTATCAAACCCGAAAGGGGGCTCTTGTGGGAACCCAGCCATGCTGGCACTCTGACCTTGGACTTCCAGCCTCCATAATAGTGAGAAAATAAATTCCTATTGTTTAAGCCACCCGGTCTATGATGTTTGTTATGGCAGCCACAATCAACAAAGACATTCACTAAACTGTTTGACCCAACACAGCGTGGCTTGGGGAGCAGCTGAACAGGCATGACTACAGAGAGAAGATCACAGAAATATCCTATTCCTTCTTCCTTATGTGATAGGGACACTCCTTCTCTAAGAAAACCAAATTTTAATTTTATCTCTTCCAAGCACCCAACCACAAGTCAAGCAGAAAAATGTACCTGGTACAAGATGCTGGCTTCATTTTTCCAAGAAACTGTTCCTTGTTAATGGTCCATGGACATTGCCCAGTATCCCCCAGGTTTTCCTGTGGTACTTCCATTTGCTGCTCATTATTTTCTGGAACCAGAGCTCATGCAAACAGACTCCAGAAAGCTTCCAAAATAGCCAAGGATTCTGGTTTCTTTCTTGCAACCTTAATTTATTGGAGAGCACCAGTGCCTGGAGAATTCCATGGACAGAGGAGCCTGGCAGGCTACAGCCCATGGGATCGCAAAGAGTTGGACATGACTAAGTGACTAACACTTGTACTTCACTAGTGTTCAGCAAAGTGATCATCTATGTGGGGTTGGGAGAATTTTGAAAGATTTGGGAATTTCAAAGACTTTGTTGGACAAAAGGTAAAATAAGAACAATGGTGTGGCTTCTCCTACCCACCCTTCGTATCATATTGACTGAACCAAGGGAAGACAGTGAGTTAGGTTTTGTTCCCTTGACCTTCCATTGCATAAGCCTCAGAAATTCTCTGAAGGTGAGAAATGGTGAGAGGAACAGACGTTTTATTTTACAGGATTCTTCAAACCTTAGGTCTCCCTTGTAAAGCTCTGTAGCCACACAGCTCTTCTATCCTCTGTTGAGAGACGGAATTGAGTTTGCTTTGATGCCAAAATAATTTAAGGCTGTTCTCTAAAACTGTTGAGTCAGGACCTGAGAATGCTGTTGGCCATGCTGGAATTGTTTCCTGATGCCTTGTGCTGTATGCTGTGAGTGCTTAGGTGCTCAGTCATGTCTGACTCTGCGACCCCGTGGCCTGTAGTCTGCAGCCTGCCAGGCTCCTCTGTCCATGGGAAGTCTCCAGGCAAAAGTACTAGAGTGGGTTGCTTTCCTTCTCCAGGGGATCTTCCCAACCCAGTGATCAAACCCAGGTCTCCTGCATTGCAGGCAGATTCTTTACCAACTAAGCCACCAGGGAAATTCCTTGATGCCTTGCTCGGGGAGAGAGGGTACAAATAGCTTACACTTAAAAGGCGGGAGCAGTTGTCTCTGGGGTCCTACCCTTTCTGCAGAATGACAGGAATCCATCCCTTTCTGCTCCTGGAGCCACAAGGCAACAAGACGAGCCCATCCTCCATGCAGCTCATTTTCCCTTAGATGTGTATAAGAGACAGCCCTCCCACTCTCCCTCTCTCTCTCTGTTTCTGTATCTCTCTCTCTCCCTCCTTCTCTCCTTCCTTCTCTCCTCTCTCTCACTCCTTCTCTTCTTCCTTCCTTCTCTCTGTCTGTCTGTCTGTCTCTCTCCTCACTTCCTCTCTCCCTCTGTCTCTCTCCTCGACCTCTCTCTTCCAAGTGGGGGCACAGTAAGAAGACGGCTATCAAACCCGAAAGGGGGCTCTTGTGGGAACCCAGCCATGCTGGCACTCTGACCTTGGACTTCCAGCCTCCATAATAGTGAGAAAATAAATTCCTATTGTTTAAGCCACCCGGTCTATGATGTTTGTTATGGCAGCCACAATCAACAAAGACATTCACTAAACTGTTTGACCCAACACAGCGTGGCTTGGGGAGCAGCTGAACAGGCATGACTACAGAGAGAAGATCACAGAAATATCCTATTCCTTCTTCCTTATGTGAAGGGACACTCCTTCTCTAAGAAAACCAAATTTTAATTTTATCTCTTCCACGCACCCAACCACAAGTCAAGCAGAAAAATGTACCTGGTACAAGATGCTGGCTTCATTTTTCCAAGAAACTGTTCCTTGTTAATGGTCCATGGACATTGCCCAGTATCCCCCAGGTTTTCCTGTGGTACTTCCATTTGCTGCTCATTATTTTCTGGAACCAGAGCTCATGCAAACAGACTCCAGAAAGCTTCCAAAATAGCCAAGGATTCTGGTTTCTTTCTTGCAACCTTAATTTATTGGAGAGCACCAGTGCCTGGAGAATTCCATGGACAGAGGAGCCTGGCAGGCTACAGCCCATGGGATCGCAAAGAGTTGGACATGACTAAGTGACTAACACTTGTACTTCACTAGTGTTCAGCAAAGTGATCATCTATGTGGGGTTGGGAGAATTTTGAAAGATTTGGGAATTTCAAAGACTTTGTTGGACAAAAGGTAAAATAAGAACAATGGTGTGGCTTCTCCTACCCACCCTTCGTATCATATTGACTGAACCAAGGGAAGACAGTGAGTTAGGTTTTGTTCCCTTGACCTTCCATTGCATAAGCCTCAGAAATTCTCTGAAGGTGAGAAATGGTGAGAGGAACAGACGTTTTATTTTACAGGATTCTTCAAACCTTAGGTCTCCCTTGTAAAGCTCTGTAGCCACACAGCTCTTCTATCCTCTGTTGAGAGACGGAATTGAGTTTGCTTTGATGCCAAAATAATTTAAGGCTGTTCTCTAAAACTGTTGAGGCAGGACCTGAGAATGCTGTTGGCCATGCTGGAATTGTTTCCTGATGCCTTGTGCTGTATGCTGTGAGTGCTTAGGTGCTCAGTCATGTCTGACTCTGCGACCCCGTGGCCTGTAGTCTGCAGCCTGCCAGGCTCCTCTGTCCATGGGAAGTCTCCAGGCAAAAGTACTAGAGTGGGTTGCTTTCCTTCTCCAGGGGATCTTCCCAACCCAGTGATCAAACCCAACAGGACCTGAGAATGCTGTTGGCCATGCTGGAATTGTTTCCTGATGCCTTGTGCTGTATGCTGTGAGTGCTTAGGTGCTCAGTCATGTCTGACTCTGCGACCCCGTGGCCTGTAGTCTGCAGCCTGCCAGGCTCCTCTGTCCATGGGAAGTCTCCAGGCAAAAGTACTAGAGTGGGTTGCTTTCCTTCTCCAGGGGATCTTCCCAACCCAGTGATCAAACCCAGGTCTCCTGCATTGCAGGCAGATTCTTTACCAACTAAGCCACCAGGGAAATTCCTTGATGCCTTGCTCGGGGAGAGAGGGTACAAATAGCTTACACTTAAAAGGCGGGAGCAGTTGTCTCTGGGGTCCTACCCTTTCTGCAGAATGACAGGAATCCATCCCTTTCTGCTCCTGGAGCCACAAGGCAACAAGACGAGCCCATCCTCCATGCAGCTCATTTTCCCTTCTTGAAGATCTGTGGTGGTTTTGCTTTTTTTCTTCAGCATTTTCTGTCCTCGACTGTTGATTTCTTCTACCTCCTGTTGTTTTGTTAAACCTGAAAAGAGTCTAGAGGGAGAGGAATGAACACAGGCTCTGATTCCCCTGTGGGAAGGGGAAGTGTGGGGCTCCCCAGGTTGCTTTTCTCCTGAGCTAGAAGTCAGTGCTGTTCTGAACTGTCTCTTCTTTTGAAGACTGGGGCACATTAAAACACACAGTTAAATTTAACTGGTCTGAGAGAGGCTAATGGAAAAATTGGAGACCATGAAAAGGTCAAGAGCAAGGGAGAAATACAAATAATCGATAAACATGCTAATAAATGTTACATTTTACAATAATCAAAGTCGCTAATGCAACTCAAATAACAAGATTTCATTTTCTGCCCATCACATTAGCAAACAGTATTAAAAATATATATGTAATGGACTCTGACCTGTATGTTTTCATCCATGAGGTTCTGAGGGAGGTGCACAGACACCTCAGCACGCTCTCCTGAGTAGGTGCTCAGGTGGAGACTGTTCCTCCTTGCAAGTCCTGCCTAGGTGGGCTTACTAGCCCCTCACTCTGGGATGCTGGAGTCACTGGCACCACCTCCGCTGAAGCGCTGACAGGACTTTTCGCTTGCACATTGTGTACCACCCCCAGTGCAAGAAGGTTGCGTCCCTGGTGCACAGAGGTCAAAAGTAAAGTCTTTGGTAGATGAATGGATAAAGAAGCTGTGGTACATTTACAAAAATGGAATATTACTTGGCCATGAAAATGAATGAGATGCTGCCATTTATAGTAACAAGGATGCACCTACAGATTATCATACTGAAGTAAGTGAAGTGAGTCAGATGGAGAAAGACAAACACCATATGACATCATTTGTATATGGAATCTAAAAAAAGTGATCCAGATGAACTTATTTACAAAACAGAAAGAGATTCACAGAGTTAGAAAACAAGCTTACAGTTATCAAAGGGGAAAGGATAGGGGGAGATAAATTAGGAGTTTGAGGTCAGCAGATACACACTAACTGTATATAAAATAGATAAATGACAGGACTTCCTTTGCAGCGTCAAGATCTTATAATAACCTAGAATGGAAAAGAATCTGAAGAAGAGTATATATATATATATACTCACGTGTGTGTGTGTATTGCATTGCTCTACACTTCAACACTTGAAATTGATAGGGATAGAGTAAAGACATAAAGTAGGTGATTAAATAGCTAATTTCACTAGGGAATTGTAAGTAGAGAAAAAAGTATGGGAGAGCCCTCTAAGTTAAACATCACTCAAAGCAAGTTTGCTTAACCACAAAACCAAGCGGGCTTCCTTAGCAACAAAGCCATGCAATGGAAGCATGAGACAGGCCCCCGAGACAACAGCACATCCTGCCCACTGATGTCGGTAAGTTACTGATTCCTAGGACATGCTCCTCTATGCACACTGAAGACAAAAATATAGGCACAAGTGACATTATACTAAAACCTGAGATGCTTTACCATACTTCAGTATACATTACTGCCCTTTGGGTTATTTCCATTGCGCCGTGACAATCCCAACCTGACCACCTGACGTGGAGGAGGAGTTGATGATGGAAACGTGACATCTACTCAGGAAGGAGGAAGAAGGTGTCTTCTTCCCCTCCCCATTTTTCCTTTGATTATAAAAGTGTAGCCCACTAAGTTCTTGGCAAGGTACTTCTTTGCCCACCTACTTGTAAGCCTCACAAGCATCCTATTCTAATAAATCACTTCTTATCTATCACTTTGCCTCTTGGTCTGCTGAGACATAAACAACTGGATTCCCCCGAGATACATTTCTGAGATTTCACAACTAACACAACACTACAAATCTATTGTAGACCAAAATTTTTTTTAAGTCTCCAGGAAACTTCTTACATGTTCTAAGATCACACAACCAGTCTATAGAGGAGTGTGGATCTGAACCAACAAATGTTTGACTCCACGTCAAGGTCTTGGCGCTCCACTGCTTAATGAAAGGGCTTTCAAGAGGTTTGGCCTTAAAACAAACCCCATCACTTCCCAAGGTATTCCTTTAGGTAACTGATCCACAATAGGGGGCTATGTGTATTTCTCCTCCCCCCACCCCCATGAGCCACACCTCCCTGAAGTGGTGTTACCTGGGGGGGGGCTAGGGGCCTAGGGGCCTAGAAGGACTGCTCCTAGAAGGGCAGGAATTTAGGGCCAGCACATAGATCTCCAGCACACTCAGAACCCTGCATCTCAGCTGCTCCCCATCATCTCAAGAGTGGGGAACGGCAGAGTCCATATGCCTCACTCTCCTGATGGATGTAAGGAAAGCACATTGTAAGCACCAAACATCAGTCTGTGTCTGTAAAACTCATTATAAACATCACCAGGAATGAGAGAGAAACAAAGCATCTCTATTTACAGTGTGAGAAAGAGAAAAACAGAAACCTGCCAAGCATATGCTTAATTATATTTCTGTACTGGGAGGGAAAATCACCTGTAAATCTTTCCTTTGTGGTTGATGCAAAGCTGATAGATCTTCCCTTTGGAGATAGACGTTTATGACTCCCTAATGGCTGGGGGAGAAAGCAGGACCCATCTTTCCCGTGCCAGCCCACTGGGACCCACATCAAAGCTGTTTTGTTTAAACTGGGACACGCCTGCCCAACCGACTCCACCCCTTGCCTTTTGGGATCCTCTTTCTCTCTTTGTGGAATCTGCAGTAAGCTCTGCAGCTGACCTCAGGGTCACCCACAAGAGCTTTCCTGTTTGCAACTTGTTCCGCAGGCTGCGTTTCCACCGCCTTTGAGTCATTGTCCTCCAGCCCTGACATCCACATCCCCAAAAGATGAAAGAGCTCCATCTCCGCCGTCCTGAACACAAAGGCGGCAGGGCTTCTTGTTGTTGTTTAGATTTGCTCTCAGGTTTTAAAAATAAAAACCTATGTTGCACTTGTTCCTTACTACAAAAGCAATACCTATTTATCATAAAAATATTCAAACAGTGCAGACAAGCAGAATGGAGAAATAAAAAGCACCCATTATTGCACCAAAGAGTAAGCACAGGGAGCATGTTGGAATACATCTTTCTGACTTTTCCCTCGGCAGAGATCTATCTGTCTCGTGCTGTGAAAGGAGATCACGCTGAAAGTCCAGGAATGAACCTGCTTTTTCATGAGGCCCTATGTGGGGAACATCTTTCCATGTCATTAAATATTCTGTATGTTTTGTTATATTTTACAACATGAACCGGGTTTAGTAGTTTTCATCTGAATATAAAAGCAATTCACACTTAAAAATTTCATCTCCTTTGCTCAGGCCGTTGCTTTCCTGGGGCTGTTGAGGAAATACTGTGGGTTGAGCAGAAGAAAGCATGCTAGATTTTTTTTTCCTTCTGAAAAACGAGGACATTGCTGATGTCCTAGGGGTTTTGACTACCTGCTTTGGGGAGCTTGACGACATTCTGTGCCAAGATGTCCCCTCTCCCTTACATCCTCAGGTCAGTTCAGAAGAGGCCCAGGCTCTTCCCCCTTTTCTGTTTCCTCCCCCGCTGCTGCCATATTAGAAGTGATACCAGTTATCTTCCCCCTGGGGAACCAGCCTCCCCAGGAACTATTACACAAAATGCAAACCTCAGAATCACAACTCGTAGGAGAAAAGAGTCAGCCCATCGACTAGGAGACCACTGGGATC
>SJYC01120674.1:0-32630 GCA_006408675.1 Madoqua kirkii
TAATTTCATGGCTGTAATCACCACCTGCAGCAATCTTGAAGCCCAGAAAAATAAAGTCAGCCACTGTTTCCACTGTTTCCCATCTATCTGCCATGAAGTGATGGGACCAGATGCCATGACCTTCATTTCCTGAATGTTGAGCTTTAAGCCAACTTTTTCATTCTCCTCTTTCACTTTCATCAAGAGGCTTTTTAGTTCTTCTTCACAGTATGCCATAAGATTGGAGTCATCTGAATATCTGAGGTTATTGATATTTCTCCCGGCAATCTTGATTCCAGCTTGTGCTTCTTCCAGCGCAGCGTTTCTCATGATGTATTCTGCATATAAGTTGAATAAGCAAGGTGACAATATACAGCCTTGATGTACTCCTTTTCCTATTTGGAACCAGTCTGTTATTCCATGTCCAGTTCTAACTGTTGCTTCCTGACCTGCATACAGCAAGGTAACATAGTTGATTTACTATAATTTATTACCCTCCCTGAAATTCAGTTTCCTCAACTACTATGATACCTAACATCAATTCTATAGGCCAGACACTAGTCTAAACATTTAGGTATGTTAACTCATTATAACTTCACAGCTGCAACTCTATAAGGTAGATCCTATTATTATGATCATCCTTACAGGTGAGGAAACTGAGTCAAAAGCTTTTAAGTGATTGCCTAAGGTCACAGCTCAGAAGTGGCAGAACCACTTCTGAACCCAGCAGCCTGGCTCCAGTGTCCATAGTCTTCAGTGTATGTCATGGCACCTCCAGCTCTGAGATGATGGAATGGTGAATCAGATTCACCTCCCAGGATTGTTGAAAGGACTAAATGTACACAAGACACTGTACCTGGCACACAAAGTCTCCCAAGAATGAATATTACTATGTTATTATTTTCTAAATAAATCTGACAAAGTATTCTGTTACTAGTTGAAAATTATAAAACTTCATAACAACACAGAGAAACCCAGCTATCATATAATGCATAATGAATTAAAGAGAAACACAGTTCCGGTTGTGCCTATGTACAAATTACATTCACATTGTATAAGTGCATCAGTCAGTTACTGCTGCATAACAAACAACAAGTACCTATTCCTCATATGTCTGCTAGTGACTTTGTTGTGGTTCAGCTGGGTTTTTGCCCCTGAAGTGGGTTGAACTCGCACATGTCTGTCCTGGGACCCAGGCTGAAGGAGCTTTTTCCACGGCGATGACAGTGGTACAAGAGGGCAAGTCCAGCGGCACAAGTATGCTTTAAGCCTCTGCTCACGTTATTCCATTGTCAAAGGAAATCAGGGACTTCTCCGGAAGTCCAGTGGTTAAGACTCCACACTGCCACTGGAGGGAGCAGGAGTTTGGTCTCTAATTAGGGAACTAAGATCTCACATGGCACAGCCAAAACAAAAGCAAAGTAAATCACATGACTGCGCAAAATACGGGGGTAAGAAAATACACTTCACACCACATGAGACCAAAGTCAGTCACAGGGCCAAGCATACTTCTCCCCATGGAAGTGGAGGTGAGCGGGGACATGCTCTTGAATAATATAATTATAAGAAGGACCGGATATAAATAGAAAAAAAAAACCTGAGAAGCATGATAATTTGGTGAGATTGAGAGTATTTTTGTCTTCCTTTCTTCCCAAAATAACACTTACTATATTGTCTTTGAGATTGAAAGGAAAAAACAAAACAAAAGAAACCCTCAAGAATTAGTCCTAAAAAATAAGCTGGGGATTAGCAGATACACACCGCTACCTATAAAACAGATAAAACAACAAGGACTTACTGTATATCACAGGAAACTATTCAATATCTTATAATACCTAAGTAGAAAAGAATAATCTAGAGTAGAGAAAAGAATAACCTTTCAGTAAAAAAAATCTGAAGAATATTAATATAATATAATGTAACATGTATATAACTGAATCACTTTGCTATATACCTGAACATAGTAAATCAACCATACTTCAATTTTTTAACTTAAAAATAAATAAACATATACAAACAATTTTTTTAAAAAGGAATAATTTGAAAAGAAAGATCAACACTGAAAAATGTGAAAGTGTTAGCCGCTCAGTCAGGTCCAACTCTTTGCAACACCATGGACTGTGTAGGCCACCAGGCTCGTCTGTCCACAAAATTCTCCAGGCAAGAACACTGGAGTGGGTTGCCATTTCCTTCTATAGGGGATCATCCCAACCCAGGAATCAAATCTGCGTCTCCTGCGTTGCAGCCAGATTCTTGACCATCTGAGCCACCAAGGAAGCCCAAGCCTGACACTAAGTAGCCTTTGTTCACTCATCCAGCAAACACTTGCTGAGTCCTTCTCCTGCTGTTGCTGCCGCCAAGTCACTCCAGTCGTGCCCGACTCTGTGCGGCCCCATAGATGGCAGCCCACCAGGCTCCCCCGTCCCTGGGATTCTCCAGGCAAGAACACTGGAGTGGGTTGCCATTTCCTTCTCCTATGCGTGAAAGTGAAGTCGCTCAGTCGTGTCTGACTCTTTGCGACCCCATGGCCTGCAGCCTTCCAGGCTCCTCTGTCCATGGATTTTTCCAGGCAAGAGTACTGGAGGGGGCTGCTAGTGCCTTTTCCAGCTGAGTCCTCCTATGCACAGGTGAATCTAGTCCCTGTCCTCAAGCAGCTCACAGTCTAGCAAATGAGCAGTCATGATCACAACAGTGATGATGATGGCAATGATCATGGTGAGAGCCGAAGTTAAGTGGCCCGGATCCAGGTGCTGTGTAAGCCGTTTACATGGTATCATCCGTAATTCTATTACAAAGCTCCATAAAGGAGTTCTGTTACAATCCTATTTCATAGAAAAGAACCAGACTCAGCCCACACATGGCAGAACTGGAGTTCCAGGCAGTCCAGCTTTAGACCCTGCACTTTTTAGCACTTCTCTCCCCATACACTCAGACCCCTAACCTGTCCCACCCCTATATCTTCACAACAACCTCTCTCCATATACCTGAGTTAAAAGATTACTTACATAACATGCCCTCCGCTGAGAGGTTTCATAAACACAAAGCCTGTGCATTTAACCAATTAGATCCCATAGACAGGTGTGGGCAAAGAGTGCCAGCCTTCAGTAAAGAAACTGACTTTTTGATCAGCTTGGGCAAGACGTAAAGAAAGGGAAACACAATTGTGTTCATTTCCTAGGTTCGTGGTGGCTGAGGATCCACTGAGGGTGGCAGCTGGCTTTTCTCCGCCTCGTATAGAAGCAGTAACCAGTAGGCCTTGCGCACAGCATCAAGGGAAATGGGCGAGGCAAAAGGGAACATTTCCAGATTACAAGGACCTTTTTTTTAGAAAGAGACTCCCAAGCAGAGGGCAGATCCCTTTCCAGAGGCAGAGTGGGGAAGCAGGTCAAGCAGGGAGCAAGGTACAGATGGATGAGATGGCCTCACAGGACACCCTAGAACTCAGCAATTCTTCCTTCAGTTTCTTTTTTCTACCTCCTTTTCTGCAGATGGTTGGTTTGTTGTTGTTTTTTTAATGTGAACCATTTTTAAAATCTTTATCAGGCTTGTCACAGTATTGCTTTTGTTTTATATTTCAGTTTTTTGGCTGGTAGGAATGTGAGGCCCTCGCTCCCGAACTAGGGATCAAATCAGCAACCCCTGCATTGGAAGGCAAAGTCTTAACCACTGGACCACCAGGAAAGTCCTCTACCTCCCTTTCTCAAGGCTGTTTTCAGAATGTGCCAAGCAGCAGAGGTTTAGTCAGATACCAGGGCCCAGTTCCATCCCAATGATGGCAACCCACGCCAGTATTCTTGCCTGGAGAATTCCATGGACAGAGGAGCCTGGCAGGCTACAGTCCACAGGATCACAAAGAATCGGACACGACTGAGTGACTACCTTACCTACCTGGATTTCCTCACCTTCCCAGACCACCCTGGGGTCTGCTCTTGGGCACCCTTCCTCTGGGAGATCAGTGAAGGGAAAACTAGCCTCCCACTTACCCCCACCAAAAGACTACAGAACACGGGAGCTCTGTAAACACTGGCACAGAACTCAGCTCTTTCAGCTACAGTCACAGTATCTCACCCTCAGTACCTAACACTGAGAGTACCAATAAAAACCAGCAGCCAACACGAGGCCATTTGCTAAATTAAGTGGGAAAGAACTTATCTGTCCATGTCTGATCCAACCCGTCAGGAATGACCTGACGGAAGGGCTAAAGGAAAGCTGCAGCGGCCCTGCCAGAGAAATCCCACCCGGAGGCTGCCGGCAGCGCGCTTTTCTTAGAAATAGCAGCCAGTCACCTTAAGTACAGTAACAGAAAAATCAGAGTCCGACTCTCCCATTAAAACTGGGTCACCCCGCACCAGAGTGGGCCTGGGTTAATAGATATCTCCCAGCCAGCTCACCTGATTAACAAGCTGTGGGGTTTTCACCAATGGGTTTCCAGATTTATCAGCCCTCACCTGACTAACAGGAAGGAAAGTAAGAGATTAAAGAGGCACAATTTTTAACAGGGTTTTATAACGCATTCCTTCCAGCCAGCTTCTGCCGCTGCCCCAGCCCTCGCGCTGCTGCTGCTGCCGCTGCCTTTTCACGTAAAGATGCCAGGAAATGCACTGATATTTGAAGCCCTTGCCACCGCGCGCTCTGGTTCTGCTGTTGCATAATGTGGGGCCCGGATAATCCTCCACAGCTGGGCAAGGAACAGTCTGGGGAGGGGAGCTGCCCCCGCCCTCACTCTCCTCCCCTCCCCCAAAAGACTGCGGACAAGGTGGTTTCCCTCGGCACCTGGCTGCGTTTAAGTCACGGGACACACTGTGAACACATCCTCTCACCCCCAGCCTCTTCTTTTATTGCTTCCTTGATTCTTTCTTGATAATCTTATCATAACTCCTGTCAAGAGGTGACCTTAAAACAAGTTCTCACAAAGATGTCACTTTTATTTCATTTATTTACGTTTTATTGGAGTATAGTTGGCTTACACTATTGTGTTAGTTCCAGGTAAACAGCAAGCTGACTCAGTTAAACACACACACACACATACACACACATATATATACACACACACACACACATTCTTTTTCAGATTCTTTCCATTATAAGTTATTACGAAATACTGACTATAGTTTCCTTGTTGTTTACCTATTTTATATATAGTAGTGTGTATCTATTAATCCCTAATTACCTAATTTATGCACCCCTGCCTTTCCTCTTTGGTAACCATAAGTTTGCTTTTTATACCTATGAATCTATTTCTGTTTTACAAATATATTCACTTGTATCATTTTTTAAAATTAGATTCCACCTATGAGTGATATCATATGAAATTTGTCTCTGTCTCTCTGACTTACCTCACTTAGTAAAATAATCTCTAGGTCCATTCATATTCCTGCAGATGGCATGATTTTATTCCCTTTTGATGGCTGAGTCATATTTTATTGAATATACATACACCATATCTTCTTTATCCATTCATCTGTTAATGGACAGTTAGGTTCCTCCATGTCTCGGCTATTGTAAATTGTGCTGCTTTGAGCATGGGAGGAGGGTCATTTCAAATTATAGTTTTCTCCAGATATATGCCCCACAGTGAGATCACTGGAGCATATAGCAATTCTACTTTTAGTTTTCTGAGGAATTTACATGCTATTTCTGAGGAACCTCCGTATCATACATAGAGACATGTGTACCAATTCACATTCCCACCAAGAGTGTAAGAGGGCTCCCTTTTCTCTGCAGCAACGGTGCCACTTTTACAGAATGTGATCTGGGGCCCTGCTGTAGGTGAAGTGCCTGGTGGAAGATGGAGGCCCTATTCTGTGCCTAGTTTAAGGATCAGAAGGGGGACCCAAGAGAAAACAGGAACTAGGGCATGGGGCAGTGAGGAAGTGCTGAGGGGAGGAGACAGCACAGGGCCTGTGGGGAAAGGGACAAAAACTAAAGGCAGACAGGAGCCGGGACAGCATGGCTGAACCTCGCCAGCTCTGAAAGGACTGTCTGTACCTCATAGAGGTATGCAGGGGAGCCAGGGCATAGAGGCGGAAAGCAGAATGTGGTTTCCAAGGCTAGGGGTGGGGGTGGGGAGTTAACTGCTTTATGGATACAGAGCTTCAGTTTGGAAGATGAAAAGTTCTGGATGGTGATGATGAGTGTACAATTATGTCAATGCACTTATTGGAGTATATATTTAAAAGTGGTTTAAATGGTTCATTTTGTTGTATATAGATATATATTTTCATGATAAAAAATGTTCAAGGCATGGGGCTGAGGTTAGTTTAGTTTTCTGTGGAAGACCTAGTCTGGTAAGAAGCAGATTCACTGTTCCTCTGAAATTCAGGGGTGGAGGTCGAGTCGGGGGCAGGGGCAGCTGGACCACTAGGCCTCTCCAGGAAATGCCCCTCTCAATAGCATCTGAACTTGGGAACCTGGGGTCTTTCCACCTGGCAGAGGGGAGGTGGAATCCTTCACTGGGAATCATCTCAAATGTACAGCAGACATTCCTGATTCCTGCTTGCCCAGCAGGCAGCCCAGGGGTCTGGCAGTGAATGGGACTCCCCTCCCCTTCCTTAGGCCTCTCTGGGAAGGCTGAGGGATTAAATGGAAGGGTGACTTGTGTATAAGCTCACACTTTCAGACTGGGATGAAAACCCTAGCAAATCTGACCACATCAAGGTCACAAAACTCTGCAAGAAACCAGAAGAGACTGTGGTACCCAGAAGCCCTGCTGCAGCTGACCTCTGGTGAACTCGGTCAGCGTGTGCTTTGCACATTCGCTGGGCCTGCCCTGAGTCTGGTCTCGTGCAAGAGGGGAGACTTCCTAGACAGTTTGGGAGCTTCTTCTGGGGGGGCCCAGCCTCCCGAAAGAGTCTGGGCTGGCGGTCACCCTAGCATCCTGTTTTGCTGCAGGCAAGCATCTTTTTTCTCTGTTATTTTTGTCTCTGGCCTTGGCTTGCTTTTCCCAGTGCCTCTCCTTGGCTCCTAACATTTCTTCCCTGGTTTATTAAGAACTGAGATAAATCACCTAATAAATCTTGGCTAAGCTTTTTTTTTTTTTAAACCTCCTCGACAATTGCCAAAGTCACAAAGTTGCATCTTTCCCGCAGTGGGAGGCTAACAAAACAGCCGGTGTGCTCAGAAAAAAGTATAGATCAAGAAAACAAAGGGAAAATCTTTAATTATTCAGTAGCCTCCCACTTCTGGTACTAAATTTACTCGCCAGGGTTTGATTTAAAGATGCAGAGCTGTACCTGAGAAGCAAGCAGGCAGCGCCACGCCCATCAGCAGAGGAAGCAGCCTGCCTCCCTCTGCAGCGGGAAGAAGGCTTGCATAAATTAACTGTCTTTCCCTGTTGATGGGATGGTTCCTGGGAGTGCTCCTAGCATTTAAGTATTAAGGCGCTCCCTCCCCCACTGACATAGATGCAAACCTTTGCTCCTTCGATTTCTTAAAACCATTGAGTCACACAGTTCCGGCATTTGAAAGGAATTCAGGCATCTTCTAATGTCACCTCTAATTGTCACAGAAGCACAAGATTCTAAGGATATTAAAAGTTATCTATTCTGGACTTCCCCTCGTGATCCAGTGGTTAAGAATCCACCTGTCCAGGGAGAGAACACAGGTTGGAGCCCTGCTCTGGGAAGATCCTACATGCCTCGGGGCAACTACTGAAGCCCACATTCTCCAGAGCCTGTACTCTGCAACAAGAGAAGTCAGACCACGGGGACTAGAGAGGAGCCCCCACTGACTGCGGCTAGAGAAAACCCGCACGCACCAATGGAGACCCGCACAGCCAAAAATAAACACATAAGTAAACGTTACCTACTCTGACACCAGCTCTCCCTATGAGATGCTGACTGACTGAACTGATAATTAGAATACACAAATCTACTTAGCACCCCAATAGCACTTTATACAATACATACTTCCATTCATACATTCATGCTCATTCAATGTAACTAGTTCTTTTTTAAGAGTTTAAACTTTACTTTTTGAAAAGTAATATGTTCACACAATTGGTTATTTGAAAAGTAAAAGAATATAAAAACCCTAACCCTATAGACACCTAGTTCTCCACAGAGGCAACTAATAACAATGCTTTCAGTGCCCTTCCTGAGATATTCTATGTCTATACACTTAACTATGTCATTTTCTTCCCTCCTTTTTACACAAATCTTTTCACACTGGTCTGCATTTATACTTTATTCTGGAAATTTTTCTGTTTCAAGCTTCATTCTTGTAGAGAGTTCTGTGGCATTTCATTACATGGAGGGGCCATAATCTAGAAACATTATGGTTACCTCCAATCTTTTGTTTTATAAAGAATGCTACAATAACTAACCTCCTGCTTATGATATTTTCACCATTGTTTCCTTCAGAGAGACTCCCTGAAGTGTAATCACTGGGTCCACAGGTATATACATTTGCAATTTTGATTGCTGTTGTTGTTCACTCAGTCATGTCCAATTCTTTGTGACTCCATGAGCTGCAGTCTGCCAGGCTCCTCTGTCCATGAGATTCTCCAGGCAAGAATTCTGCAGTGGGTTGCCGTTCTCTTCTCCAGGTGATCTTCCCTACCCAGGGATCAAACCTAAGTCTCCTGCATTGCTAGGCGGACTCTACCATTGAGCCGCCAGGGAAGCCCCACAATTTTGATAAATCTTGCCAAATGTCCTCCCCTAATTTCAGTTCTCACTAACCACAGATGGTGTGTGGCTTTACCAACAGTGTGTCATGAAACGTTTGACTTTTGCTATAATTGATCATTTACCTGCCTCTCCCCTTGGCCCCCTTCCCTCATTAGAATGTGAGCCCACCAAGTTTCATCAGAAACTAACACGGTACCTGGTATGTGACAGATTCCCAAGGAACACTAGAAAGCACTTGTTCCAGTGCCACGTGTACTAAAGCTAGAACAACGCGGAGAAGACAGCACGGCCCCTGCGCAAGGATGATACACAAATTCCCGAGGCACACCATAATTTTAGAAAGTAGATCTTAAGTGTTCTCAACACACCAAAAAGTAATAGGTAAGGTGATTATTTCTCAATATATACATGCATTAAAGCAGCACACTGTACACGTTAAATCACATAATGTTATATGTCAGTTGTATCTCAATAAAACTGGAACAGGGGGTGGACAGGGAGGCAAGTGAATCTCTCCCCAAAATAAATTAATATACTTTAATAATGTACAGAAATGGATGGATGAATCAATGAATTATAGGGTTCTTTAAATCAGAGCTAGAAATGATGATTCTCATTTTCTCCATTTTGTGAGTCTGGGTATGCTGCATTTCATTTTATTTAAGTGCCATTCATTGGTATAAATGTACCAATGGTATAAATGGTATAATTTGAAACCAGGATGGTCTGTCCTCCAATTCAGACTCAGCCTGAATTTCCAATGTTATACTATTTCCAAATGTCACATTCCCTCTGAGGACTGTGCATCATGATATTGGCATGTTAGAGCATGAGAATCTGTGGAAAAGACAGCAAACTGCCCCCATCCTCTCCTAGTAATAGAAGCCCAATTCTGTTTGGGGTGACAAAATGCTCAGGTAGAAAGGCAGTTTTAGCCCCCTCCATTAAGCAATGAGATGCAAGCAGAAGTCTCTAGAAAGTATTTTCTGAGAAAGTCTTTAAAGGGGAATCATTCAGCTAGTGAATACTCTCTCCTACCTGAGATACAGACATAATGGCTGGTGCCTTGGCAGCTACTTTGAGTGGTTAGGAAGAAAAGGATCACACTATACTATTCAGCCATAAATAATAATGAAATCATGCAACAACAGGGATGGGCCTGGAGATGATCATATGAGGTAAGTCAGAAAGAGAAAGACAAAATCATATATTATAAGTTATGAGAAGAGTCTTTAAAAATATATACAAATGAACTTAGTTATAAAACTGAAAGAGACTCACAGACATAGAAAATAAATTCTTGGTTGCCAAATGGGAAAGGTGGGGGAGGGATAAATTAGTAGTTTGGGATTAGCCTAAACACATGAATACACATAAACTAGACAAACAGCAAGAACTTTCTGTATAGCACAGGGAACTATACTGAATGCCTTGTAATAAATTATAATGAAAAATAATCTGAAAATTATATATATATATATATACATATACACACACATACAACTGAATCACTTTGCTGTGCACTAGAAACGAATACAATGTTGTAAATCAACTATACTTCAATTTTTTAAGTTTAAATAACAAATAAATAAAATGCAAAAAGAGGGATCACACCATAAGAAGAGAGTGGATTTCTAGAAGCCTCAGTCTGTTCATGGAGCTACTACATCTGTTCTCAATTGCCCACATTACGACTTCTCTTTAGGTGAGAAAATAAAATCTTGAATAACGGTGTTAGCCACTACATTCTAGGTCCCTACTAGTCATGATCAAAATCGAGTCTTCTCTGATACAAGCCCCTCTGACGCTCACTCCCCTACTAAACTTCGAGGACTCTCTCTCCCAGTCTTCTGTTTAAGCACAATCAGAGCACCACACTGGCTGACATGACCCTGCCCTGTGCCCTGACACACACCACAGTGAAACCTCCTCACTCCTGTCTGCCAGCCTAGCATGGCCAGCCTATGGCTCCTGGTTCCATACAAGGACTAGGAGTTTACCAGTAACTACCTGGACACTGACTCCAGACTCCTGGCCTGTACTGACGTCTCATCTCCTTGTGGCCTCTCCAGAGAAGTGTACCTGTGGTCAACAGAGCCCAGCAGTTAGCACTCATCATTATTCATTTGCTCTTCAACTTTTTTTTTTTTACAAAGCACATTTGTGAGCTGTATGTCTTTTGACTGTCATAACAACTTTGACCAATGCACGGGGAGAGTATTAGTTTGTGCCCCCATTTTAAAGTTCAGGAAACTGGTTTCTGGAATGGTTGAATCATTTTTCTAAGGCAACAGCCAGGATGCAAACTCAGCATTTTGGTGCCAAGGTCCTCACTCTTTTCAATATGCCAATATGCCAAAGGTCTCAATCCACTTCTTCAACTCTAATGTCACAGCTCAGTTCAGGCAACCTCCTTGGAAGCAAACCAGTCTGGCCATCAGCTTCCTGTCTCTGTCTAGTATTTGATTATTCATCATCACTGAAGGGCTGATCCACTCACCTGAATCAAGAGAATATCTACATAGTGTACAAAAAAATGGTTAAATCAACACCATTTGTGTCCACCACACAGTTACGCTCTATAATGGGCAATGATGACGTGAAGAATGATAATTCTGTAAACATCCAACAGATGAATCACTTCTCTGAGAACAATGGCAGTTTCTTCACGGTTGCTTAGAAGATGCTGGCTCTCAAAGAAGAGAAGATACAAGGACAGACTGGCACCTCCCAATTAGTCAGGGGAGGTTTCCTGGGAAAGACAGTGTGTCAGACGCTGTATCATTCAGGAAGGAAACAAGTTCAAGAAGATAAGTGCCAGTTCAAACAGAGGCAGGAATGGAAGAATAATAATAAGAGTCAGCATCTTTGCATAGTACTAGACAGAATTCTTCAGTGTGGGAAACAGAAATTGGCTCTGGCTGATGTAAGCACAAAGGGCATTTGCTGAAAACATACTGGATCACTTGCATTAATTGCCAAGAATACCCGAGGACCAGGCTCTGAAAATGAACAGGAGCAAAGAGATGCTGGGCATCCAGGACCACTCTAAATCCCAGCACACTGTCTGGCAGTGGACACAAGTAGCCATTAGCTGTTCCTGCAATAACACTGTCTAATCAATAGCGACAAACACGTGGTGAGAGATGACAAGTGTTTTTAGCTTGTGTGTTTGGGTCACTCGGAGGCTAGGAGGCAGCTTTGGAGTCTTGACTGGACCCCTCATGAGACTCCAGCTTGGCTGCTATTAGCTGTTCTAGGCTGGCGTCGCCTGGGGTGGCCCAGCTCTGCCCACACATCCAGACCACGCACACCCACATGGCGATGGCAGAGGAGCAGAGGAATTACAAAGGCCCGGGATGTCTCTTGAGAATCAGAACTGGCAGCACCATCGCCTGATTGGCCAAAGCAAGTCACAGGACAAGCCTGCTCTAAGGATTAGGGGAACAGAGTGTCTCTTTTGTTTCGGGAGGGCGGGGCAAGGGAAAAGGGCAGGGAGCAGTGAATATAGTTGCTTTACACTCTTGCGTTAGTGTCTGCTGTACAGCAAAGTGAATCAGCTGTTTATATGTAAGTTCTCTTGAACCTCTGCCCAGGTTACCCTGACAAAGAATGAGACGTGTGTGGTTTGTCTCAGCCTAGATCAGCCCGCCGACAGGTAGACGAGCCACAGACATAAAAGCAAGCCCAGCCTAGATCTGCAGAACCATCTAGCCAACCCCCAGCAGAACCAAACACAAGAGCAATAAACACTTATTGTTATACGCCCCTGTGGTTTTGTGGTCATCTGTTACCAGAAATCCCTGGGACAACAGATAACTGGTATGGCCTGCCAGCAGGTTGCATATAAATAAACTCATCTCATTCTTAGCCTGCAAGGCAGTTATGAGAACTTTCATTTGCATGAAGAGATGAGGTAAGCTGTCTAGGGTTGCTCACGCTGGATTTGATAGTAGTTTTCTCCCCATGGAAGACATGCTCCAGATAACCTGACCTTGGAACATAATTAGAAAGAAGTGGGTTCATGACCCTGACTGGCACGTCCAGGATGGAGCATTTCCTCACCTCATCTGGGCCCACAGTGACTCTGAAATGAACCAGGAAGACTTGGGCAAAGACCAAGAAACTCTTCCAAGGCTAATCCCATAAGAATGGACCCTGGGAAAAATGCAAGGTCATTCCCTGCCCTGGAAAGTTCTTGAAATCAGAGAACCACCAAAAAGCACCTGGAACACTTCGTGGTTTCTCCTGGCAAAAGGCTTGGCTATGACAGGATTGGGTCTGTCCCCTATTCTTAAAGGTCCCCTATTCTTAAAGGTCCCCTATTCTTAAAGGGCTGCTGCCGCTGCTGCTGTTAAGTTGCTTCAGTCGTGTCTGACTCTGTGTGACCCCATAGACGGAAGCCCAACAGGCTTCCCCGTCCCTGGGATTCACCAGGCAAGAACACTGGAGTGGGGTGCCATTTCCTTCTCCAATGCATGAAAGTGAAAAGTGAAAGTGAAGTTGCTCAGTCATGTCTGACTCTTAGTGACCCCATGGACTGCAGCCTACCAGGCTCCTCTGTCCACGGGATTCTCCAGGCAAGAGTACTGGTGTGGGGTGCCACTGCCTTCTCCCTTAAAGGGCTAAGGGTGCGCTATCCATACAGATAATTCCATAGAACTCAAGCTAGTACCATAGATGCTGCATGGTATGACAATCAGGATACCTAGCATATAATAGGCACTCACCAGACATCAGGCCCCTCCTTTGCCCTCGCACACAGATTTACAAAATCATATCGTGCATATGTGCTAAGTCACTTTAGTTGTGTCTGACTGTTCACAACCCCACAGACTATAGCCTGCTAGGCTCCTCTGTTCATGGGATTCTGCAGGCAAGAATACTGGACTGGGTTGCCATGCCCTCCTCCGGGGGAATTTCCTGACCCAGGGGTCAAACCTACATCTCCTGCATTGGCAGGTGGGTCCTTTACCACTAGCGCCACCTGGGAACCTCACAGAATCTTATCACCAAGTCTTTTTATTTCCAAAATCACAGCTCTTAGGGCCTGACAAACTCAAAATTATGTGTTGGTTCCTATATATATATATACTGTAGGTCTACTATGTGCTAGGTGCCAAGAATACAGAGACCAAGAGCTGACCTGAGCACATAGACTCCAGAGAGAAACAAAAGTTCTCACAATCAGACTTATTAAGTTAATGTTTTACCATCATGCCATGCACCACACTGGGGAAGATACAATGAAAATGTCAGATTGTTATGTTAAAAGGTGATTTTATTCATTTAACCTCTATTAAAAAGTATCATGACTGATTTTCAATTTTTATAAGGAAAAAGGCACAATATTAATTTCCTGCATTGATGAATATATTACACATTTTAACACATAAAAGCTGAAATCTATATTAGCTTTGACACAGATCTCTTCTTGCCCAAGTCCACAAAACTATAAAAATCCTACTTTACAGCTGAAAATAAAAACTTCATAATAACATAAAAGCTAAATTTATGCATTCATTTAAATTCTATTACAAAGACACCACAAATTATTGTTTTAGTGCCTTTGAAAATAAATAGCATTAAAAGGTGAAGGATCTTTTTCCACGGCAACTCCTGTCTACAAAGCCACATTCTGAGGGAAAATTGGCAGAAAGTTGAAGGAAAACACGAGATCAACTTTAGAGAGTTTCTTTAATAACAAAGTGGAATTGCCAACAAGACCTTAACTTTACTGCATACATGCACCAACCAGCCATCAACAGAAAGACCCAGTTGTATGATCCCTATTATCTCGTTCCAGGGGTGATTTGGAAACCATTGTGAGAGCTGTCCAACCTCATTTTTGCCCTCAGTCTTTTCTTGGAAGAGGACATTCTGACCATCCAGGCCATGTGCTTTCAACACAAGGCCTTCTGTAGAGATTCATGGATTAGCATCCAAGGGGCTAATTCTTCATCAAAATGACCAGCAGTCATGCAGCAGGAATGGGAGTAGGGTTCGGAGTGAGGGAGACAGGAGATGCTGAGTCTGAATTTAGGAAAAGTTCTGAGGAAAGGGATGGCAAGCACAGAGATAACTCAGCAGGTGATGCGGTTGGGGATGCTCCCGGCGGCAGCGGGAAGAGCCACAGGGTCTGCCAAGTGGGAGCTGGGTGAGGAGGAGACCAAAGAGAACAGCACATCACAGAGGCTCAGTAAGCATCAGTGAAAGGCCCGTTCAACTACAGCAGACCAACGGTTTGGCTGTAGTTATTCTGTCCATATGGTGAAATTCACAAAGTCAACGTTACCCCTGAAAATCCGTCAAATGGCCCATGTGTCTTTAAAAACATTATTTATTTATTTTTTGGACCACGCCTTCCTACATGTGGGTTCTTAGTTCCCTGACCAAGAATGGAACCAGCGCCCCCTGCATTGGAAGTGCAGAGTCTTAACCACTGGACCGCCAGGGAAGTCCCTGTTAGCTGCATCTTGACAGTTAAATTTGTTGCAGCCATATCTATACGTTCCAGCTCAGAAGCCAACACACCAACACACTGCTACCTCTCCCTGAGCTCATCACAAGCAGGTTTTTTCCCAGCAAGGGGACCCATGACTGTATCTTCAGATAAGTGCCAGATGAAGCATCTGGCTTGTGTTAAAGATCATGTTGTAAGAAAGGACACACACCTTTAAACACCAAAAACACACTCAATGTAGCAAGAGGTACATGTGATAAGAGGCGTGTGGCAACTCAGGCCAAATAGGAGAGAGCAGATTGACCTCTGTGACAGCACACTCAGTCCAGGACAGAAACTCACGCGGTCCCATGGGGCCCTGAGAACACTGCTTGTCCCAGTGAGCTAGGGGCTTGATGAAGGTCAAGCAGTCATTGTGTCCGGAAACATACAACAGATCAAGGTCAACAAAAATAAAAACAAAACCAGGTCTCCCTCTGACAGAAAATCTGCAAAGCTGGCCAGCACTGGCGATTTGAAGGCACAGGATTTCAAACACATCCTTGATTTTCTGGGAGAGTTCCAACTTAAATATTTTGACACCATGATAATCCTGACCTGAGCCTTGAAAGATAAGTAGGACTTAAATATTCTGCCAAGCAAGACAGCCAAACAAAGGACAATATGAAGTGGGGAAGGGAGTAACAAAAAAAGCTCTTTTTTCCTTTTTGCTTCTTTTGCTCAAAATGTCGGAAGATACATGCTTTGTGAACATATCCAGCACAAAGTAGTCCCTGAACACACATTTATAAACACGCCTCAGCTCAATAATATGGCCTTAAAAATTCCATGCTGCATGGTCTTTCCTTGGGTTAAGTGAACATGGTGGACACAGAGATATACCACTCAGATGGCTCTCTAAGGAAGAACTCAAGGAGCACGGGAAGGGACTTCCCTGGTGGTCCAGTGGTTAAGCTTCTGTGCTTCCAGTGCAGGTCCAATCCCTGGCTAGGGAACTAAGATCTGATGAGCCGTGCAACCAAAAGAAAAGGAATATGAGCGTCCAGCAACCTCCACTTTCAAGTCAAGTTCTTTCCTTGGGTTAAGTGAACAGGTGGACACAGAGATATACCACTCAGATGGCTCTCTAAGGAAGAACTCAAGGAGCACGGGAAGGGACTTCCCTGGTGGTCCAGTGGTTAAGCTTCTGTGCTTCCAGTGCAGGTCCAATCCCTGGCTAGGGAACTAAGATCTGATGAGCCGTGCAACCAAAAGAAAAGGAGTATGAGCGTCCAGCAACCTCCACTTTCAAGTCAAGTTCATGCTCTTCTCAAGAGGCTTCCAGCCAATGACTGAGCAGAGCAGTGATACAGGACCAAACCATCTCCACCCAGCACAGGACCCGATAAAGGACCGTCTTGCTCTGAGGCTCTCCCTGGAGCTGGCCGAGGCTCCATTCAACGTGCACCCTGGTCTGACAGCTCCCGTGTGCAGTCCTGCTCCATACTCTTTTGCTTCCCCGGGTGTGACTCCCCAGTAAGTGTTTTACCCTCCTGAATTCATCTCAGCATCTGCTTCCCGGAGAGCCCAACCTGCGATCAGCAGTATCCTCAGAGGTTCTGTACGAAGAGGCCAATATCATGGGACACAGTGAGTCCCGCCCAGCCGTGCACACCTTAAGTGAGATGGGGCTGGAAGCCTGCACAGGCACACTTTAATGGAGGCAGAGAATGGATAGGACAAGCTTGGGATGCTTTCATGGTGTTATGTTGCCTTAGTGGCCAAGAAAGGATAGAACAGTCGACAAAGCTTCTAAGATGCTGCATTGCATTAATTTTCAGGGCAATCTGTTTAGGGGTCCTGAGTAACTCCCACATCTGCCAAACAAATATCACTTTGGAACAAGACTTGCTTTAGATCCCAAACTTTCCCCTAAACTGGTTGAAATTTGTAGATGTTAAATATAAAGATGATTATTGCATTTTAAAAAATTTGTTTATTTGTTTTATTGTGCATTTTTTCTTAAATTTAAATTTATTTATTTAAATTGGAGGCTGATTACTTTACAATATTGTGTTGGTTTTGCCATACATCAGCATGAATCTGCCATGGGTGTACACGTGTTCCCCATCCTGAACTCCCTTCCCACCTCCCTCCCCGTACAACCCCTCTGGGTCGTCTCAGTGCACCAGCCCCAAGCGTCCTGTATCCTGCATCGAATCTGGACTGGCGATTCATTTCACATATGATATTATACATGTTTCAATGCCATTCTCCCAAATCATCCTACCCTTGCCCTCTCCCACAGAGTCCAAAAGACTGTTCTGTACATCTGTGTCTCTTTTGCTGTCTCACATACAGGGTTATCATTACCATCTTTCTAAATTCCATATATATGTGTTAGTATACTGTATTGGTGCTTTTCTTTCTGGCTTTCTTCACTCTGTATAATAGGCTCCAGTTTCATCCACTTCATTAGAACTGATTCAAATGTATTCTTTTCAATGGCTGAGTAATATTCCATTGTGTATATGTACCACAGCTTTCTTATCTATTTGTCTGCTGATGGACATCTAGGTTGCTTCCATGTCCTGGCTATTATAAACAGTGCTGCGATGAACATTGGGGTACACGTGTCTCTTTCAATTCTAGTTTCCTTGGTGTGTATGCCCAGCAGTGGGATTGCTGGGTCATAAGGCAGTTCTATTTCCAGTTTTTTAAGGAATCTCCACACTGTTCTCCATAGTGGCTGTACTAGTTTGCATTCCCACCAACAGTGTAAGAGGGTTCCCTTTACTCCACACCCTCTCCAGCATTTATTGCTTGTAGACTTTTGGATAGCAGCCTTGATAAATGTAATGCTTCACATTTAGGGACTAATTCTATTAATACATTTACACTGTAGGGATGTGGCTGGATTTAACTAGGCATTTTTAAAGGATGATCAGTGACTTAAGTGCACCTGGGATGTCTGGGTCCTGAACACCCAGTCATCCTTGATAAGAGTGAGACCTACATCCACCTGACCCCAGAGATAGCAAGGACCTGACAGTCGGGTACTTAGGGCAGCCAAGCAGTAGGACACATGGGGCTACCCCTGCACCTGCTGAGACCTGCGGAGGAAAGGCTGCTCCCCACTCTCAGCAAAGGCAGGACCCCAGTTGTGCAAGAGCCCCCGCCTGTGCACCTGCGAGCCACACCCTGCAGCAGAGCAGGCCCACAGAGAACCTGGACCCTCACAACCCCTTCCTGAGCCAGAGCCTTCCTTTTTCTTTCCCCATTGTGTCTCAGAACCCTAGAAGGCAGTCTTAATGCTTGCTTGTGTTTTCCAAGTGTCCTGAAAATCTGCATGAGCATTCATTCATTTAGGGGCAAACCTCACTTCTTGTCCCTAAAACTGAAGACTTAATCTCTAATCAGTGCCGTAAATAGCCACAGAGAAATGGGACTCACTAAAAAGCATGGACATGCTTTTATGTCCATTATATGCTTGTCTTGCAAGGTGGGAGATGGAAAAGAAAAGAAGTGCCAGTGTCCCAGCAGAATTTGCCTGTCCCTGTCACCCATTAAATTTTCCCAAGACCAAACTGGCTACTCAATACATGTGTTTTCTACCTTCATCTCTCCTTCCACCTCTCAGCTTCTGCTTACTCACAGTATCTCAAAATTTTCCGCTTCCTGTTCTTCCATGTCCTCTCAATTCCTACTCCTGTTTCTCTCCTTATAAGTTTCTGCAGATATTTTCAAGGCCCCTTTGCCTGCCCCTAAGGCCACCGCAGCTGTGGTAGGGTTTCCAGCAGGTTGAGCTGCCCTTTTGACTTCACCAGAGGTCCCATGGGTCCTTGCTCAGTTGCAGCAAGTACAATCCAGAAAAGTAAAGGAATTAACGCCCTAGAAGTAATAGCCCTCAACTGGTAGAGTTCTTATTGCTCAGGAGGGGTATTACTTATTGGGATGGGCACTCCATGAATGAATGAGTCAGTGTCTTACTCACCCGTCCTTCAGAGGGACAAATCCATATGAGTCCACACAGTTTCTGAAAGGGTCCCCAGCAGAGGTGAGCTCCAGTTATTGCCCAGAATAATCCCTCACTCACTTCATAGTTCTTTCCTCCTACGCATCCCATTTTCCTGTCATAGTCTCTATTTATAATTAATTCCTGGACTCATCTCTGATGTTAGTTCTCCAGAGAGAAAGAAGCAATAGGATGGATGGATAGATGGATTGATAGGAAATTTGTTATAGAATTGGTTCAGTCAGTCATGGAGGCCAAGAAATCCCACAGTTGGCCATCTACAAGCTGGTGAGTTAACAAAGCCAGGGGTGTAATTCAATCAGATTACAAAGACCTGAGAACCAAGGGCCCACAAGTGTAAGCCTCAGAGTCCAAAGGCCTGAGAACTAGGAGCTCTGATCTCAAAGGGAAGGAGAAAAGAGACAAGAGAGAAAAAATTTGGACTTCCCTGGTGGTCCAGAGGTTAAGAATCCACCTGCAAATGCAGAGGACACAGGTTTGAATCCTGGTCCGGGAAAATCCCGCATGCCACGGAGCAGCTAAGACATACACCCCAACTACCGAGCTCCTGTGGCACAACCACTGAAGCCTGCACTCCTAGACCCTAAGCTCTGCAACAAGAGGAGACCCCACGGCGAGGAGACCCCACGGCAAGAAGCCCAGGCAAAAGGAGTAGTCCCCGCCCCCACTCACCACAACTGGAGAAAGCCAACTTGCAGCAAATTAATTCAGTTTAAAAGAGAGAGAGAGAATTTGCCCTTGTTTCTTCCATTCAGGTCTTTCCCTGGTGGCTCAGAGGTTAAAGCGTCTGCCTCCAATGCGGGAGACCTGGGTTTAATTCCTGGGTCGAGAAGATCCCCTGGAGAAGGAAATGGTAACCTACTACATCCTGGAGAATCCCATGGATGGAGAAGCCTGGTAGGCTACAGTCCACGGGGTCGCAAAGAGTCGGACACGACTGAACGACTTCTTTCTTCCATTCAGGTGGTTGGACGATACCCACCCACACTAGTGAGGGTGGATCCTTGTACTGAGTCAACCGAATCTTGTGCTAATTTGATCAGGGTGTTTGATCCAGAAACACCCTCACAGACTGCCTAGAAACAAGGCTTTACCAGCTATCTGGGCATCCCTTAGGCCTGTCAAGTTGATACATAAAGTTAACCATTACACTTCCCAAATAAACTTCCTACACCCACATCATCCTCTCAGAATCTTCTCCTGGAAGGACCTACACTTTAAAAAGAAGTCCCAGTTCCAATTCCAAGAGCACTGTATTGAGACAGAGCTCTTCACACATGACTGCCCAGACCAGCTATTACTGGCTGCTCTTGGGCTCAGGTCTTGGGTCTAAACAACCACGAGGTATATTGGATGGCTGTAAGAGCTGCCTCCCTCGAATGAGGCCATGGGTGGGACCATCTTCCTTAGGAGGACTCTGAGCTGGACAGGTACTCTGACCAACCATTCAGTACAGAACCTAAGTATCTGTGTTTATATCTAGGCATCCTGACAGTATAGGCCCCACACCCTCCCTGCTAGGACATACACACCATTCCAAATGCCCACATGCATTTCTAAGTACAAGTGACTCAAATGCCTCCAGAGACTCATCAGCCACTCAGCTTTGTTTCTGCTTCCTCCTGAATTCCTTCTTGCCATGGAACACTTTGTGATGGACTCTACCAAGAAAGGCCTGAACATCCAAGGACTTGACAGGCAAATGTGTGTGTGAATGGAAATAGGGAGTGAGCTGGAGCCAGCTGGGAGAGTCAACAGATGATGGCACAAGTGTGACCCCAAGGAAGGAAGGAGAAGAGGAGCCTTCATGGAGGCAATTGAGATCCCTGAGCAGCCAGAGGAAGGTTTGGTAAAGCTCTGTGAGCATCCTTGAGCCATGTTGATAGCAAAGGAGTCCCTTGCCTCCTGGACTGGTCCCCACCACACAAGTCTTCAGTGGGGAGCAGCACAGAGGGAGTATGGCCTTGGCACAAATGCAAGCCAGATTTCAAAGTGCAACAGCTGCCATCAATTAATGCCCTACTCGGCCACTCTTGGACTATATAACTGTTGCCTATTAGGGACGCTCTCTGCTGGAGGCCCACACATCTTACTATCTCTGGCCTGGCCAAATGATTTGCTTTGGCCAATGGAATGTGAACAGAAGTGAAATGTATCAATTGTGTGTGCTTAGTCACTAAGTCTTGTCCCACTCTTTGTGACCCCATGGACTGTAGCCCACCAGGCTCCTCTGTCCATGGGATTCTCCAGACAAGAGTACTGGAGTGGGATGCTGTTTCCTTCTCCTGTATCACTTCCAGAGAGCAGCTTTAAGCCCCAGCATAGGGTTCACCATCTCCTTTTTGTCTTCTTCCTCAACAAACTTCAGAGTCTCAGATAGAAGCTGCTTCATTAACCTGAGTCCTGAGTCAAGGATGACAAGGCACAGAGCCATGGTCAACCATGGTCACGCAGTGCAAACAAGGAAGAAATCTTGGTTGTTGTAAGTCATGGAGACGCCATGTTCTTAGTTACCACAGAATAACCTAGCCCCACTGACTACTTCAGCCAATACACAACTTTGTCCATCTCTACTGGTCCTTTTCTCCATCCATATAAAAAAGCCAGATGATCCTAACGTAGGATTAGAGAAATTATTTGTTTTCTCCATCTGCCTTTCTCCACACTCCCATTGCCACAGGCAAAAAGTTAATGTTTGTTAATTTGTACTGTCAGTTTTCTCATCAGCTAGCAATATTAAGAAAAATGCTTATGATTTTATATCCAGAATCTAAATTTTTTAAAGACTTTTTTGATGTGGATCATTTTTAAAATCTCTATTGAATTTGTTAAAATGTTGCTTCTGTTTTATGTTTTGGTTTTTTGGACACAAGGCATGTGAGAGGGCTTCCCACCTGCCAATTTGGGAGTCACAGGAGACATAGGTTCAATCCCTGGGTCAGGAAGATCCCCTGGAGTAGGAAATGGCAACCCAGTCTAGTATTCTTGCCTGGAAAACTCCGTGGACAGAGGAGACTGGTAGGCTATAGTCCATGGAGTCACAGAGAGTTAGACACGAGCGAGCATGCACAGATAAAAGCATATGGATCTTAGCTCCCTGATTAGAGATCAAACCCATACCCCTTGCGTTGGAAAGTGAAGCTCCAACCACCAGACCACCAGGGAAGTCCCTGGAGAAAAGAATAGGTATCTTGACTTTACAGTCTGAACTTCAGTGATAGAGTCCACACTTACAGCACTGCCCTGCTGAATTCCTCTTTGGAAACCTTTTCTTAAAACACATACCCCGTGTGGCTCTTTGTTTCACCCATTATGTACCACAAGTCTCCTTTTTTTCCCTCTTTTGCAAATCCTTTACAGTGGATTCAAGGGAATACAACTACATTTAAGAACTTAATGTTCTGGTTGAATTTATACAACTTCTGGTGAACAGGAAAATAATCCTGACACCTTGACAAAAGATTCATAAATACAAATCCATTTTGGCATCTGTTTCCTCAATTATAAAACAAAAAGAGGGAAAGGGGAGCACCTAGCAGCTGCTGGTTCAGAGCGGCTCGCTTGGTCCCCAGCCTCCTTGCTGACCGGTGCTACAGGCCTGGTACTAAGGGCATGTCTGGATTTGATGTCTAACCTTCTTCACATGCCAGGGCTGCAAGGGGCCTGGGAAGCATGTGGGGGAATCCTGTTTGATCTAATCATGGATTAAGATGGACTTTGCAAACTTTTGGCAAAAAAGAGCACACATAAGATTTCTGGAAGAGATGTTTGTGAGGAGGCTGGTCTTCAGATAAAAACAGAAACAAGGCAGAATGCTAACTAATTAACATACCTAATTATAGAGATTTCTTACAGACAAATGCTCATGTCAGCCTTTTGCTCGTCATTGTGGTCACTGGTGGTTTCCCAGTCAGAAGAAAATAAAAAATCACGTGTGGAAAGGCTGTGAATTTTTGGCCAAAGAGAAGAGCTGGGGATGTGTCTGGAGATTTCTTGTGCTGGGGTAACAGTCCTACGATTTCAGGTAGGGGTTCACCCACTCTGTCCCCTGAGTCTCCTCAAATCTGGAGACAGATTCCCTGGTTCCTCTGGATACCAACTACATTTGGTTTCTAATAGAATCAGTGAAGTATGTTCCATTTCTGGCTTCCAGCTGTAGTAAGATATTCTGACTGGTGGAAATCAATCCAATTGAAGTACCCTTGAGCACAAATCACATGAGACGAGACTGTAATTGAGGGAAATTATAGTCATACTTTGCTTTAGAAGCTAAGTCACTTTCTCTCTGCATGATCTTTGAAACGGTACAGATGCTCTCGGCTCTCAGCACTGACGCAGGTGCCAGAACACATTTTTGCTAAAGAGAGATATTAAAATGTCTTTATCTGTCTGGGGTGTGTCATCATTATTAAAAACAAAAGCAGAGAGGAAAATAATACAAGTTGAATAGTGTTCAAGGGGTTCCCAGCCCGACACGTGCTCACAATACGATTAATGACAGCATTTAGCCGGCTCCTGAAGCATTCCGTCAATCAGCACAAACACGCCACAGTGCAGAATAAAAAGATGACTTTCCATAAGCAAGCTCTCCAACAGCGTTTCCACAGTCAGTTCCTACAGTTTACGGTCCTGTAATTGTGCACTTCACACAAGGTTTCTGACACGTCCACACTCGCAGGATCACAGAATGTGGTTCAAGAGGGAACCTTGGTCTCCACGTCATAAATATCTATCCACTCACACCGCCTCGCATTCCTACACACTCAGTACTCCATTCAACAGATGAGAAAAACTGAGGCCCACGGAGGTCAAATTAGGTGACCAAGGTCACACAACAAGCCAGAGACAACCAGAATTAAAATCCAGGACCAGAGCAGTTTCTTCTCTAGAATTCTGTCTCATCGTTCATCAACAGCTTCAAGCTGCTGTTTTTATTTTTCTGAAGGGATTAGGCTATGAATTATAAATAAATCAATAGTACTACACACTGAGTCCCCCACAGGTAACTGGGTACAGGACGCCTCCGCTTTTAAGATGCAGTTAAAATGCGGTACATTCCTGGGAACAGATGTTATGGAGCTAACCATCCTCAGGCAGACCCAGGCAATGCTCCACCCACGTGGGTAGAAACCATCACACAGAACAAAGACTGTAGAATAAAGGGCCAAGAAGGCAAGATGGAAAGCCTAGGGGTCCGTTGCTGCTGCTGCTGCTGCTGCTGCTAAGTCGCTTCAGTCGTGTCCGACTCTGTGTGACCCCATAGACGGCAGCCCACCAGGCTCCCCCGTCCCTGGGATTCTCCAGGCAAGAACACTGGAGTGGGTTGCCATTTCCTTCTGCAATGCGTGAAAAGTGAAAGTGAAGTCGCTCAGTTGTGTCCGACTCTTAGCGACCTCATGGACTATAGCCTACCAGGCTCCTCTGTCCACGGGATTTCCCAGGCAAGAGTACTGGAGTGGGGTGCCACTGCCTTCTGCAAGGGGTGCATTAGGAAAGGGCAAATAAGACAAATGTGGCAGGTTGAAAAGTAGACCCTGCCTGTGCATACAAATGGAGCCCATTCATCTTTGAGGACAGCAGAGCTTAAATGGCTGGTGCTCCAAGCTCTGCTTCCTGTTATTTGAATTCAGCTCACCGAACCTTCACTGAAACCCCTGCCATGCGCCAGGCTCAAAGGGAGGCATGGAAATATTTACAGCAGTGGACCAAACAGCCCCTGCCCTCAATGAGCTCACAGTCTCATAGCAAAGACAGAGCAGAAAGAGGGTTTTTCAGTAAAAGTCTTAGGTCGTAATGCACACTGCCTCTGGGAGCACACAGCCTAGTCATTCAGAGGAGGAACAGAGAGAGAGACGTAGGGAACAGATATGCGGACATAGTGAGGGAAGGGGAGGGTGGGCTGTATCGGAAGATTGGGGTTGACATATCTACGCTACCATGTGTGACAGAGATCACGAGTGGAAAGCTGCTGTATAGCACAGGGAGCTAAGCTCAGTGCTCTGTGATGACCCAGAGAGGTGGGACGAGGGCAGGGTGGGAGCCTCAAGAGGGAGGGGATCTATGTATGCTTATAGCTGATTCATGCTGTTGTACAGCATGTTGTTACATGCTAACACAGCACTGTAAAGCAATTATACTCCATTTAAGGGCTTCCCTAGAAGCGAAAGGCAAAGGAGAAAAGGAAAGATACATCCATCTGAACGCAGAGTTCCAAAGAAAAGCAAGGAGAGATAAGAAAGCCTTCCTCAGTGATCAGTGCAAAGAAATAGAGGAAAATAACAGAATGGGAAAGACTAGAGATCTCTTCAAGAAAATTAGAGATACCAAGGGAACATTTCATGCAAAGATGGGCTCAATAAAGGACAGAAATGGTATGGACCTAACAGAAGCAGAAGATACTAAGAAGAGGTGGCAAGAATACACAGAAGAACTGTACAAAAAAGATCTTCATGACCCAGATAATCATGATGGTGTGAGCACTCCCCTAGAACCAGACATCCTGGAGTCCAAAGTCAGGTGGGCCTTAGGAAGCATCACTACGAACAAAACTAGTGGAGGTGATGGAATTCCAGCTGAGCTATTTCAACTCCTAAAAGATGATGCTGTGAAAGTGCTGCACCCAATATGCCAGCAAATTTGGAGAACTTGGCAATGGCCACAGGACTGGAAAAGGTCAGTTTTCATTCCAATCCCAAAGAAAGGCAATGCCAAAGAATGCTCAGACTACCACACAACTGCACTCATCTCACATGATAGCAAAGTAATGACCAAATTTCTCCAAGCCAGGCTTCAAGAGTACGTGAACTGAGAACTTCCTAAAGGAAATCAGTCCTGAATATTCATTGGAAGGACTGATGTTGAAGCTGAAACTCCAATACTTTGGCCACCTGATGCAAAGAACTGAGTCTCGCTGTGAAGGATTGAAGGCAGGAGAAGGAGACAACAGAGGATGAGATGGTTGGATGACATAACAGACCTGATCAACATGAGTTTGAGGAAGCTCTGGGAGTTGGTGATGGACAGGGAGGCCTGGCGTGCCGCAGTCCATAGGGTTGCAAAGAGTCAGACAGGACTGAGTGACTGAACTGAACTGAATTGGTAGCTCAGTAGCAAGAAAACCACCTGCCAATGCAGGAGATGCAGGTTTGATTCCTGGTCTGGGAAGATCCTCTGGAGAAGGCAATGGAGAATGGAAAAAATGAAAACCATAGCTTTGACTAGAAGGACTTTTGTTGACAAAGTAATGTCTCTGCTTTTTAATATGCTGTCTAGGTTGGTCATAACTTTCCTTTCAAGGAGTAAGTGTCTTTTAATTTCATTGCTGCAGTCGCCATCTGCAGTGATTTTGGAGCCCAGAAATATTAAGTCAGCCACCGTTTCCACTGTTTCTCATCTATTTGCCATGAAGTGATGGGACCAGATGCCAGGATCTTAGTTTTTTGAATGTTGAGTTTTAAATCAGCTTTTTCATTCTCCTCTTTCCCACTCCAGTGTTCTTGCCTGGGAAATCCCACGGACAGAGGAGTCTGGTGGACTGCATACAGTCCATGGGGTCGCAGAGCCAAACATGACTTAGCAACTAAACAACAATGACAATGAAATGTGGAAAAAAAGAATTGAGCCCCACAGACTTAAGCTCGTCAGCGTATGCCATTTCTGCAGCCCCGTGATTGGCTCCAGGTGGGCACCTGGCCTGAGTTTGTTCACTTAGAGTGAAGCCGCCTTTCCTCAGTGTTGGGCGCCCTCCTTTGTACAGTGTGGAGGATGGATGAGAGGCCAGCCCAGCTGTTTCATGGCTGTAGCCAGGTGTTGAGTGAGAAGTTTCCTATGGCCCCGGAGTTGAGATCCAGGATAAAACTGGAAAGAAAGAAAAGAAAGAACTCCATTCCTTGGCAAAATTCTACAAAGAGCAGGAAACTGCAAGTTTCGATTAAGAGGCCCTTGAACTGGTTCCCCTTGTGCCCCAAGTCACACGAGGATCCTGGAGACCCCCATGGGGTGAAGTGGGGCCTCAGGCACATGCCGCACTCCTCAGCTGGATGCCCACTGGGCTGTAGCCACCCACACATCTACCTTGGATCCCGGCTGCCAAGGCAAAGGGAGGGAAGGAGTTCCCGGGTGATGCTGGCAGGGTCCCCAACAGATGGGCCGAGGGACCAGGCTTCTTGCCTGTGGAGTTCTCAGGTTGGGGGTGGCCAGTGTGGAAAGTTGGGGCCTGGTGTGGTGTGTCTGGACTAAGTGTGAGTCATGTTCATCACACCCCCATTATTCCTCAAGGCCATTGGATGGCGTGGAAGAGGCTGTGGAAGTTCGTGACTTCACATGAAGGTCACAGAGGTGTGAAAAAGAGACAGAAACCCAGAGGCTATGTGGACATTTTTAGTTGCCCAAGGCCACCCCCACCCGGAAAGGATTCAAGTCCAAACTCCTCCTGTAGGTGATGAAAAAAAGATGCAACTGCCCTCTCCAAAGGTTCTTTATCAGGCAGGTGGGATACAGTGAACGGCATCCTGAGGAAAGCTGCTCACTGTCAACACAGATCACCTGGAACCAGAGGGAGGCTGGGAGCTACTCCGCACTAGGAGCAGCCAGTAAACGAGACACTGGGCCACCATCCCAGTCCCTCCTCCCAGTGGAACTCACGGAGACTCTGAAGCTGAAAGGGCAGGAGGAGACTAGACAGGCCGGGGCTTGGGACCCTTGGCTGCAGTGCTTGCACCTGGACAAATGTCTCCTCAAGCAACAAAATACAAAGAAAGTGCATGGCGCTAAAAATAACTGCCTGCATATGCAGTAGGGGCGAAGTCTGGACAAAAGATACAAAAAACCAAATTGCTCAACCGCCACTTTTGAAGAGCTGGGAGCAAAAGCAAGGTACTGTGTATGCTCTTGCACTTGACAACACCAGAAGGGGTGCCAAACACCTAAGCCACCCTCCAGCCAGACCTCTGGACACACCTCTGCCTTCACCTCATATAAGAAACCAGCTCAACGCCCCAGCTTCCCCACCTTGGGGAGTGAGTGATCAAGGGAACCTGTTGCTTTTCTCATCCCTCGCCCAGCCCTGCTGCAGCAAAGGCCCCACTAAAGCCTTACCTGGATTTCTTGCCTGGCCTCCAAACAATTTTTATTGATTTAGGAGGCCAAGAGCCCTTGACGGTATCAGAGAGGGTCCCTGAGAGCCCCATGCCTTCTCTATTGCAGGAGCCTCACACCCCAACTTTAGTTGAGCTAGGGGAAAGGGAGATAAGATGAAGTCTTAACAGTAGGTAGGAGATTGGGGTTTTAACTACAAATAAGACTAGGTGGAAAAAAGCTATGACAAACTTAGAGTAAAAAGCAGAGATATCACTTTGCTGATAAAGGTCTGTATAGTCAAAGCTATGGTTTTTCCAGTGGTCATGTATGGATGTGAGAGTTGGACCATAAAGAAAGCTGGGCACTGAAGAATTGATGCTTTCCAATTGTAATGCTGGAGAAGACTCTCGATAGTCCCTTGGACTGCAAGGAGATCAAACCAGTCAGCCCTAATGGAAATCAACACTGAATATTCATTGGAAGGACTGACGCTGCGGCTCCAATTCTTTGGCCACCTGATGCGAAGAGCTGACTTATTGGAAAAGACCCTGATGCTGGGAAAGATTGAGGGCAGGAGGAGAAGGGGATGACAGAGAATCATATGGTTGGATGGCTTCATTGACTCAACGGACATGAGGACATGAGTTTGAACAAACGCCGGGAAATCGTGCAGGACAGGGAAGCCTGGCATGCTGCAGCCCATGGGATCACAGAGAGTCAAACACGACTGAGTGACTGAACAACAACAAAGGCTGGGTTGCAGGTGCTGAAGTCGAATAATCGTTGTGCTACTAACAGTTGTTGGGTGTGAAGTTTTGGAATATGATCAGGACATTGGTTTGAAAAGGGGAAGTGAGATTTGAACCAGCACATTGGGAGCAGTGATGGGAAAGAGGAAAATGCTCTGAAATCCTTGCCCTGCCACTTACCGGCCCTCACAGTGGAGATCGTGAGCCCTAACCTACAGGATTGTCATACGGCTGCAGACACTGACCCTCCGTTCAGATTGGTATAAACTAAATTCCACAGCCGGAGTTCCCAGCCTAACATGAAAGCAATGGCAATGTATTTCCATGGTTCTGGAAGCTGGATATTTGAGACCAGGGTGCCAGCCTGGTCTGCTGAGGTCCCTCTTCTGAGTCACAGCCATCTCGCTGTACCCACCCCTAAAGGAAGAGGCCAGGGGTTACTCTGAGGTCTCTGTCATAAGGTCACTAATCCCATTCACGAGGGCTTTGTTGCCCAAAGACCCAACTCCAAACCCGCACCTTGGGCATCAGGTTTTCAACACATGAATGGGGGTGGGGAGTGGACACGGACACTCAGACCATAGTGCATGCCTTCAAAAGATGTTCAACAGAGTTTAAAGAGCAGTGTGTATGGAGTTTATGGAGCTGAGTGGGAAACTGAAGACGAGTGAGACAGGTCACATTTTCTGGAAAAGACCATAGTCATATTTCAAGTCCCACATGTTCTTCTAGAACCTTGCCACAGACAGGAATCTATTTTTTTTTCTTTCCTTTTTTTTTTTTTTTTGACCACACTGTGAGGCATATGGGATCTTAGTTCTCTGATCAGGGATCAAACCTTGTCCCCTGTACTGGACGCACAGAATCTTAACCATTGGACAGCCAGGGAAGTCCCTGGAACCTAATATTTTAAAAGCATGTTCCTTACATGCTGCAAACCTTCTACACTGTAGTTAAAAGTCAACTGAAGAACAAATAGAACAAATCATGGGAAAGGCCAGGGATGCTACTTTCAAGTTTGGGAAGGTGACACCGTTTTAAATAAATCCACCAGCTTACAAAGACAAAAATTAAGCTATGGAGCAAGGCCCTCTGCATTAATCTCTGGATTATTAGCAAAAAACGATGACTCCTAGGAAACCTAGAAGCCACCCAGGAAGGCTCTCTGAGAATGAATACAATCATCCAGCCCTCCTGCCTCCCGCCACTGCCTAGAGGGTGGGCAAGGTGAGGTCCTGAGGAAGGCGGGGGCCAGCTGTCCTAGCTGGACCAGGTGGGAGGGGGCTGCCAAGCCCGGGGAGCCCCCTGGCAGCTGGCGAGGCCACCCTGGGTGACGATCAGGCACGTAAGGATCAGCCGGGGCTGCTGCTGCAGTTCACAGCCAAGGGTGACTTCCTCCCCACACAATGCAAAGGAATAAACAATGTGAGTGAGCCTGCTTGGCCTCAGCCAAATTCTTGCCTGCCAACCCCAGAGCCAACCCACTGAAAAGTGTCCCGGCTCTGCTCCCGGCTGAGCTGCTTGAATAATATTCCACAGGCCTTACCCCAGAGAAGCCCAGCTCATACATATTCTCTCTCTCTTTCTCTGCACCCCCATCACACCCCTCCCTCTCCTGCTTTTGTTCCTAGCTGCCTCTGTCAGTATTAACCCAAATTTCTCTCAAAGAGCAGAAGGTTTTCCCCAGAGATTTTCTCACTGACACTGTGAGCAGTGAGGTCTGAGGCATGCATTAAAGTTCTATAAAATGCACTGACCACCTAGGACAGTCCAGACCCTGAGTTGGGCCCACGGCTGCATAGATAGGGACTTGGCGGGTATCCCCATCTAGTGAAGACAAAGATGTGATGATAACCAGTACTGGCCCTCAGATCTGAGGTGTGCTAGGGTTATCATGTTTTCTTTTGTAACTCAAGGTCATTCCTCTGGCTCTCATTCTGCCCCAGTGTCAGAAAAAGGACTGACCTGGGTTTGTTCCTCACTGTGCTTCCTAGAGCTCGGTCTCTGCCAGAAGTTAACACAGTCAGAGGGCTTTCCAGGCGGCACTAGAAATAAAGAAGCTGCCTGCCAAAGCAGGAGACACAGGTGATGCGGCTTCAATCCCTAGATCGGGAAGATGCCCTGGAGGAAGGCATGGCAACCCCCTCCAGTATTCTTTCTCAGAGAATCCCCATGGACAGAGGAGCCTAGCAGGCTACAGTCCATAGGGTCACAAAGAATCGGACACAACTGAAGCGACTGAGTATGCACACACAGTCAAAGGGGGAAAACAGAAGCCTCTGACTCCATCCAATCACTGTGGCTGCAAGGCATCCCTCTGCCCGTCTGGTCCTCGGCCTTTAATCTATGACAGTGGGGGCAAGAGGCCATTCCTGGAAGATAACCCAACACTGGCTGGAAGACAGAGTAGGGGAGGGGCAGACAAAGACTGCAGTAGAAGATGAGCTCACAGGGGTTTTATGAGTCCAGGGAAGCCAGATATGTTTGGTCAATTGGGGGGTGACTTCAGGAGGAAGACAATGGAAGGGAACGGAGGGGAGTTTCTGGGGGGATTGATGGGGTTTGGGGCTGAAGAGGCGTGAGGTCCAGGAGAGGGTGGCGTTGAGGACAGCCCTAGGTTTGGGTCATCTTGTGGCTGCATGTGGAGCTGATGGGGGTGGCAAATATGTTCTGCTCTCAGCCTGTCAACTGGGAACTGCTGGTGGATGGGGGGTGACTGGGGTGGCTGTCCAACAAAGGGCTGAGGGGGTAGAAGAGACACAGATATCCTCAGAACCTGGGGATGTCCTGCCATGGACAAGGACAGGCCACCCAGCAGAATGTGGAGCCCGAGAAGCAAAGAGAGCAGTGGACAGAGGCCCGCCAAGGAGAAAAACGCAAGAAGCAGATGGAGAAACGCGCGTGAGGCGGACAGGAAATGGGGCATCGATCAGGGGGTAGGGGTCGGCCGAGTGCAGAGACTGGTGGAGGCATCAAAGGGATAGAATCATCAGAGGATGCGCCCTGTAGGACCAGCTGCTGCTGTGGGGTCTGTCGGGGGCAAATAGGGAAAGAGAGCCCTTAGACTAGAAGCTAACCCCTGGCATGCTGGGGTAGGCCACCATCACGTTGTAGGGAACTGGTGACAAGCAGCTAATAGGTATTTCTATGTCCATGACCTTTACTGATTGAAAGGAGTTAATAAGCAGAAAGGGGAAAGGAGAAGCGAACGTGTGCACGTCACTCTCAGAAGCTAGTTGCCCCTACACGAGGTATGTAATCTGAATATGACACTCATTGCCACGCCTGCTGGGCACCAGGAATGGCAGAGGGCTCCCTGACAGCACACGGGTCCCCGATAGCCCATATGACTGAACACCAGACTTGCTTTAAGAAGAGTGCACATCCCTTGGTCTGTGGGCAAAGAGGGGTATCCCCAGGCACGACCACCCTTTGGAATAATATCCACTTCTTGTGATCTCAAGAGGCACTCTCTTCCCCAACCCTAAAACATTCTCTGCTATGGGATTTTAAATTCCCTTGGTGGGTCAGTTCTTTATAAAGGTACTGAAGACCCTGGTGTATAGCAGGTACAGATAATCAGGATGAATAATTTAAAATAATAAAATAAAGGAACATAAGCTCTAAAAATGGTGAATCATTATATTGTACACCTGTAACTTATCACCTATCAGTTCAATTCAGTATTGAATTAGACTTGACCCACTCACTTATAT
>SJYC01120677.1:0-33696 GCA_006408675.1 Madoqua kirkii
GAAGAAGTGAAGAAGTGAAGTTTCTCAGTCGTGTCTGACTCTTTTCGACCCCATGGGTTGTCACCTACCAGGCTACTCTATCCATGGGATTTTCCAGGCAATAGTCCTGGGGTGGATTGCCATTTCCTTCTCCAGGGGATCTTCCCAACCCAAGGATCGAACCTGGGTCTCCCACATTGTAGACAGACTCTTTACCGTCTGAGCCACCAGGGAACACAAAGCAACTTACCTGCAAAATAGAAACAGACTCACAGACATAGAAAACAGACTTGCGGCTGCCAAGGTTGGAGGAGGAGGATGAATGGACTGGGAATTTGGGGTTCATAGATGCAAACCATTGTATATAGGATGGAGAAACAATAGGCCCGACTGCATAGCACAGGAAACTATCTAATTACAGACTCTTTACCGTCTGAGCCACCAGGGAACACAAAGCAACTTACCTGCAAAATAGAAACAGACTCACAGACATAGAAAACAGACTTGCGGCTGCCAAGGTTGGAGGAGGAGGATGAATGGACTGGGAATTTGGGGTTCATAGATGCAAACCATTGTATATAGGATGGAGAAACAATAGGCCCGACTGCATAGCACAGGAAACTATCTAATCTCCTGGGATAAACCGAAATGTAGTCCCTGATGCTGGGAAAGGTTGAAGGCAGGAGGAGAAGAGGACAACAGAAGATGAGATGGTTGGATGGCATCACCAACTCAATGGACATGGGTTTGGGTGGACTCCAAGAGTTGGTGATGGACAGAAAGGACTGGCGTGCTGCAATCCATGGGGTCGAAAAGAGTTGGACACAACTGAACGACTGACCTAAACTGAACTGAAGAATATTAAAAAAAGAATGTTATATATAGTTATATATAACTCAGTCAATATACGGTACAGCAGAAATTAACACAACACTGTAGATCATCTATAGTGTTGATCGCTCAGTCATGTCTGACTTTTTGCACCATCATGAACTGTAGCCCACCAGGCTCCTCTGTCCACGGGATTCTCCAGGCAAGAATACTGAAGCGGGTTGCCATTCCCTTCTCCAAGGGATCTTCCTGACCCAGGGATTGAACCTCGCTCTCCTGCATCACAGGCAGATTCTTTATGGTCTGAGCCACCAAATCATCTATACGTGAATTTAAAAAAAAAAAAGATATCTGATAAACCATCTCCAAGCAATCTTCAAATCTGAAACTTCATCTACTTTACCCATGGCCTCAAGATCAATGTACATCTTATTCTGTATCTCTACTTTGTGCTTCTTCATTGCCCCAATTCTTTGTTATAATGTACATTTAAAATAATTTGCTTTTCTCCTCATTGAATTCACTGAACTTGGTGTGTGTATAAAACAGAGATTGCAGAGCTAGAGGGGAAGCTGGGTAACTCCAAGTTAAATGTTTATATCCTTTTGGCTGCAAGAAGAAATTCTGACTCAAACTGAATTAAGTAACAAGGGAATTTATTATTACTATATACTTATTATAACTATATAACCATATAGACCTTTATTTGATTGACTGATTGATTGATTTAACTGTGCCAGGTCTTAGCTACAACATGTGGGATCTAGTTCCCTGACCAGGGATTAAACTCGGGCTGTCTACATTGAGAATGCAGTGTTAACCACTGGACCACCAGGGAAGTCCCTAGACTTTTAAAATAATTATAGAGTCTAGACATTGGATGAACTTCAAATTTAACTAACTCAAAGGTCAACAAGGTCATCAGCAATACAAGGGCCTGCTATTGTTCTGCTCTACCAGCCTGGGGTTAGCATCATTCTTGGGCTAATGAAAAGATGACTACCTTCTCTCCTTGGAGTTCTTTAGGGATTGATGAAATTCTTCCTGAAGGCCCTCCAGCACACTTACCCTCACACTTCACTGGCCATAATCATCCATTCTTGAATCAATAGTGGATGAGTGGGGAGGAATTACCAATGTTGAGATTGAGTGGATGGTGAACATCCAATCACAAGGTCCCCCACGATGTACAACCCACAGTAAGATTCTACTTCAGGTCATCTCCTCTCTCTATGCCTTGGTGTCCTTGTCTGTAAACCAAGGATGTTTTCTGAGTTGCATCCTGTCTCTAACACTGAAAGACTCATGAGTCTTTGAAGGACAAAATGTGCTATGAAAATGATACCATCTCTCTAACCTTCAAATTTATCACCTGTAAAATGGGGTAATAATACCTGCCTCATAGAGTTTTTTGACATGAAATTAAAGAGTCTAGCATTGTGCCCATCTCATGGTATTCACTCAACAAGTGACATAATGATGATGACGATAATTTCAATTATGATGCATAGAAAACACTGATATTCCTAAGAAAATTTAAGAACAAATAGGGAAGGGAACAAGATGTGGCTTTTTCAAAGAAAACAATTCTCTCTCAGTTTGCTTTGTTTGGGGTTTGGTTATCCTTTAACTTAATTCTTTTAAGTTATCTTTTGAATTGAAAATAGCTTCATGATTTTCAAGACATATTTCCAGAGGAGAAATTACATTAGGATTGAGATACCCTTGTCACCATTAACTGTTATTTGCATCCAAAGAGGAAAACATATCATTTAAATTCCAGATGCTGACTGCATAATTTATCTTTCTATAGGCTCAGGAATGTTTTCTTATTGTTCCTGCATTTCACAAATCACTAGTGCATAAAATTATTAACATTTAAGCAGATGATTTTCAGCTTCATTTCATGCCATCTTTGGGCTACAATGCCATACCAATAGGTCAAAAAGCAAAATAATCCACTATCCTCCCTGTGTTCTCCAGGAAAGAGGTCTTTATTTCTCTACATGTAGGGAACAGAAACTGATTTGCTCAGGATGAAGGAGCAATCACATTAACTCCTTTGGGACATACCACCGTGCTGGTAAGAACCACGTATATAACCGTGCAGGGTCAATCCATCTTTAAAAGGAACTAGCACAAATGCAAATGTCAACTCACTTCTGATGGACTAGAAATAAAATATACTACTTCACCCATTGGAAGATACTCCACTCACTGACACTGTGAGCACCTCAGTAACTGTGAAAAGCAGAAAACCAAGTCCTTTTTGCCAGAAGATTCTAGTATCACCTTACCTCAACCCCAGTGGATTTAAACAATTCAGGTCAACCTTTGATGATCGGCACCATGTGAAGTGTGCAAATCCTCACTTGAGAAAGGTTAGGGAAAAGATATCAACTGTTTGCTAACAGCTGAGTTTTCGAGTCTCCAAAATACCGGCCAGGTTCTTTTGGTTCTACCCAAGAGCCAAAACCAATCAACTTTCCAGGTTTTGTGCTAAACATTTCTGGGACTGAGCACTCTTCCTTAACAACTTCACTGTGGAATATTTATGTACAAACATACTTCTTTTTTTTTTTTTCCTCAGTGCTTAACAACACTGGGATCAGGCAGAAAAACATTGGGCTACTTAATCTAAGAAATACTTACCTTCGAAGATAAGTCTCTAAAACAATGAAACACTTTACTTTTAAAACTGCTCGCTCAGGGCTTCCCTGGTGGCTCAGTGGTAAAGAACCCATCTGCCACTGCAGGAGACGTGGTTCGATCCCTGATCCGGGAAGACCTCACCTGCTGTGGAGCAGCTAAGCCCACGTGCCACAGGTGCTGAAGCCCATGCACCCCAGAGCCTGTGCTCCACAGCAAGAGACGCCACTGCAGTGGGAAGCCCGTGCAGCAACGGAGATACAGCACAGCCGAAAACAAACAAATGCATAAGTAATTTCAAAAACAATAGAAAAAACCTACCAGCGTATGCACCAATATATGCACCTCCAAACCTTCACCTCTATATTCCATTAAGCACTATGTCATAAGTTCTGTCTAATACCAATTAGTTCTCTGCCTTGTAAGACTCTCCTTAAAATCACTGAACCCAGATCCAAAGTGCAATAAATATCCTCCCTGAGGTCCCCTCTGAGGTACTACTAAGATGCTCTCAAGGCTGGAGTATGTCTAACACACAGCTTTCTTTGACCATCAGGCTTTTCTAGGGCTTTCTTTGGGGTGGTGATAGCTGGCAAGCTTCTCCTCCAGAAAGAGATCGATAAAGCATTTCCTACCCTCCTTCTCAACAAACTCCCTTTCCGAGGTTAACCATAATTAATAAACAGTCATTGTTTTCCACATATTGGGTTCTACATTAGGAATGTATCAAAGATACATATAGAACATGTCCATACGGGGCTGTGGGTTAACTTAGAGACAGAGAAAGGACCGAGAGACTAGCGGACGTGAGCAGTGAGTGCGGCTTTGGTACAGGATGACCGGCATAGACCTGGGTGCCAGCAGGGCTCAGAGGAGGGGCATCCCTGAGGCCACTGACACCGATGGCTCTACTTGCTTCCCCCTCTGCTCCCGGGGCTTCCCTGGGTCCTTCTCCTCAGCTGACTCCATGCCCTCTACTGATAGCATGACTCACGGATAGACTTGATGAGCTTGCTCCATTCAAACCACTGGAGATACTGAAAGACATCTGGCAGAGACACACTACTTTATATAAAATCACAGGTGCTGAAGCCCATGCACCCCAGAGCCTGTGCTCCACAGCAAGAGACGCCACTGCAGTGGGAAGCCCGTGCAGCAACGGAGATACAGCACAGCCGAAAACAAACAAATGCATAAGTAATTTCAAAAACAAATATAAAAAACCTACCAGCGTATGCACCAATATATGCACCTCCAAACCTTCACCTCTATATTCCATTAAGCACTATGTCATAAGTTCTGTCTAATACCAATTAGTTCTCTGCCTTGTAAGACTCTCCTTAAAATCACTGAACCCAGATCCAAAGTGCAATAAATATCCTCCCTGAGGTCCCCTCTGAGGTACTACTAAGATGCTCTCAAGGCTGGAGTATGTCTAACACACAGCTTTCTTTGACCATCAGGCTTTTCTAGGGCTTTCTTTGGGGTGGTGATAGCTGGCAAGCTTCTCCTCCAGAAAGAGATCGATAAAGCATTTCCTACCCTCCTTCTCAACAAACTCCCTTTCCGAGGTTAACCATAATTAATAAACAGTCATTGTTTTCCACATATTGGGTTCTACATTAGGAATGTATCAAAGATACATATAGAACATGTCCATACGGGGCTGTGGGTTAACTTAGAGACAGAGAAAGGACCGAGAGACTAGCGGACGTGAGCAGTGAGTGCGGCTTTGGTACAGGATGACCGGCATAGACCTGGGTGCCAGCAGGGCTCAGAGGAGGGGCATCCCTGAGGCCACTGACACCGATGGCTCTACTTGCTTCCCCCTCTGCTCCCGGGGCTTCCCTGGGTCCTTCTCCTCAGCTGACTCCATGCCCTCTACTGATAGCATGACTCACGGATAGACTTGATGAGCTTGCTCCATTCAAACCACTGGAGATACTGAAAGACATCTGGCAGAGACACACTACTTTATATAAAAGAGATAAGCAACAAGGACCTACTGTATAGCACACAGAACTATATTCAGTATCATATGATAAACCATAGTGGAAAAGAATCTGAAAATATATATGTATATACATGTATATATATATATAGAGAGAGAGAGAGAGAGCTTCCCTGGTGGCTCAGAGAGTAAAGCATCTGCCTGCAATACAGGAGACCTGGGTTCTATCCCTGGGTCAGGAAGATCCCCTGGAGAAGGAAATGGCAACCCACTCCAGTATTCTTGCCTGGAGAATCCCATGGACAGAGGAGCCTGGTGGGCTACAGTCCATGGGGTTGCACAGAGTTGGACACAACTGAGTGACTTCACTTTACAGAGAGAGAGAGAGAGAGAGATGTATAATGGAATCACTTTGCTGTACACCAGAAATGAACACAACATTGTAAATCAACTATACTCCAATAAAGAAAAAAGGAAGAAAAAAAGAGGGGGAGGGAATAGGCACTTGAAAGAAAATCCAATTAAGTATTCAAAGGATTACAGGAGAGCCAGGAGAGACCTGAATAGCTATTCTTGGTCCTTCCTTGTTGCCATTTAAATTCTGTCCAATCACATACAATAGCTATTTATTCATTTAGAAGCTCATTTCCTCAAATGCCAAGACATCATCAAAGGCTTTCCATGTGGCATGCAGGAATCCCTTTGAATATAATTTCTTCATTTATTCTGAAAAAGCAACCAACAATTAAAAATCCCCACAACTTCATGGGCATGAAATACAAAATGTCAAAAGCAGATTCAGGGACACGTCCAGACTCTCTCTAAGCTTGTAAGTGAAAGGATAAAGCAATTAGATGAAACCAAACACTGCAACAGACTGTAAAAACCCACCCCGCAAGGCCCCCCACCACCATCACCAGGTCCTAGGGACCTTTCTCCCTCTGCCTCACCCTCGTTGACTGTGCTGTTGAGAAGTGAGTGTTGGAGACCACTCCCTGGAGTTGAATTCTTGACTCATCTCCTCACTTACCAACGTTGTGAATTGAGAAATGTTACATAACCCCTTGTGCCTTGGTCTCCTTATCCACAATAGTGATTACGACTTGGAGATTGTAGGAAATATTAAATTGTAATCGTAATTAAATAATGCATGAACAGTGTTTACGTGAGTCCAGATGTGACTGGCTATACTGGGCTGATAAACAATTTCCAGATTTCAACCTAGCAGAAAAGTCATTTCTTATTCATGCTACATGTCCAACTTGGGTCACTAGATTCTAGATACATGATTACACAGTAAAAAGAAGAATGTGACAAATGTCACATGGCCTTTAAAGATGCCACCTGGAAGTGACTCATGGGTTCCACTAACATGTCATTGGTTAAAGCAGATCACTAGCTCCATGCGCCATTCAAAGTAGGGGCTTGTAGGAAAGCTAAGAGTAGAATGCAGGTCCCTCAGGGCCCAATTCAGAAACATTTTCTACAACACAAAACCACAGTCAAGACCAAGTTGGGTTGGGACTTCCCTGGTGGTCCAGTGGCTATGAGTCTGTACTCCCAGTGCAGAAGGCCCACGTTCAATCCTTGGTCAGGGAACTAGATCCCATTTGGTGCAACTAAGACCTTGCACAGCCAAATGAATAAATAAAGGAAATATTTTTAAGAAAGACTATGTTGGGCCATCTCTCTTTCCTGGAGGAGCAGATGCCTTTCTTTAAGCCATCTCACAATTCAGCTCCTGCCCAAGATTCCGAGTCTGCTGGCCTTAGTCACACCCCAAGGTGCAGATCTTTTGATCCTGCTCACGAGCCATGGTCCACTTCTCTGTATGCTATTCTTTCATTCGGGCAGGCAGGTATTCAAAACTTGTGTGTGCCAGTCAGGGTACGGGAGTGACAAAGTCCAGAATGACCCTCCTATAATAACCAACTAGAAACCGTGGGAGGAGAAGGGGACACAGGACGCACGTATTTTCAGATGTCGGACAACAGGCAGCTCAGGGCCGTGATCTCTAGAAGATACAAAGGAGGCGTAACTTAGGATTGCCCCATCTTTCTGCCCTGAGGCAATTTCCAAACCACAGTGTAGGGATGGAGAGCTGAAATGCAACCGGGCAAGCTGTGAGTTGAGGAGACAAATGTCAGAGTTTAGGGAGGTGGAGACAGAATTTTCAGTGTGGATACTCAAAGAGGAAGCTACACAGAGAAAGGACCCTGCACACAGAGTATTATCACGCTTCTTTGGCTTAACACGAATCCAGCACCATCAGCTGCAGACATGGCAGACACTAGTCACACAGGGCAGGACACGTGGCAGCCCCTGAAGTGAAGGTACACTGGGCCGACGCAACTGTCCTTTGTGTGTGAAAGTGGTGGCTGTGAGTGTGGTGTGTGTGTACATGCTGTGTGTGTTTGTGGGTGCTGTATGTGGGGTGTGTGTGGGAGGGGTGTATCTTTAAGTGTGTGTGTGTGTATGTGGGGTGTGTGTTATATAGTGTGTGTGTGGTGTGTATGTATATATAGTACATATGTGGGGGGTGTGTGCATATAGTGTTTGTGCTGTGGTGTATATGTGTTGTGTAGGTGTGTGTGTATATAGTATGTGTGTGTCTGTGTATGTGGTATGTATGCATATACAGTGTTGGGGTGTATATGTGTATAGTGTGTATCTGGGGTGTGTGGTGATGTATGTGGGGGTGTGCATGCACGTGGTGTATGTGTGTGTATGTGCCATGCACACCCACATTGTAAGGTAAGGGAGTTAGAGAAGGCGAGGTTCAAGCAAAAAAAAATGAGACGGGCATTTTACAGGAACAGATCACATTTAATGGCGCGAGAAGGGGCAGCAGTCCCATTAGTGGGCTGCTGTGATAAGTCAAGAAGAGAGTAGGCATACATAGAAAACATACATATGCAGAGATGTATCATTTTAAGGGGGTCTCTTTTTCCTCATAATTATTTTTGATTAGTTAGCTTAACTGGGGTAAGGAATTCCTGATGCCAGCCGGAGAGTGGGATCGGCTGGAGGAACTGGAGGGGAGTTTTAGCTCCAGGCTGTTTTGCGCTGTGCAGCTCTCCTTCACACAGGACTGTATCTGTGTGTGCCTCCCGTTGGTCTCTCTGACTGCAGGCTGAGAGCAGGGTGAGCTGCGGATTCTAAAGGCGGCGGCTGCTCCATCCTCTATAGGACCTCCCGGAAAAGACATCACAGATCACTGAGCTTTAGGACACAGTGGGGTTTGGTCCAAGCCAAAGAGCTTAGGGTTGTTTTATTTCTTTTCTTGATTATATTATTTAACAGTTTCCTTAGCACAAAAGTAATCTATCGTCACCATATAAAGTCAAGGAAAAGCAAAAAGAATATAATAAAAATCTTTGATAATTTCACAAAGCACAGATACCTACTGGTACCATCTTTGTAAAATTATTTTCAGTATCTCTTTCTTCTATAAAATTAGGATGGCAGAGTTACATATTTGTCTATAAAAGGAGTACTGTAAATCTGCTGCGTCAGTCAGAGTTCCAGGAGCAGAAGATATCCTTAAATTAAGGACAGGTTAACAAAGGGCCATCGCATAAGGGCAGGCAAAGGTTCAGAAACCATGAGGGGCAGCACAGGGCCCCAGGGATAGGACAGCAGGGAGGAGGTGTCATCCTTGGACCAGAAGGGGCAGGATGGGCTGACATTACTAGAACCCAGGTGCAGAAATGGCTGATTGGAGGGGGGGCCCAAGACGACCCGAGACTTTTAGTCCTGAGCTTGAGGCAGCAAAGAGAGGAAACTAAAGGAATGAAACCCCCAGCTCCCTCTCCTCCTTCCCTTCAGCCTCTGCCATGCTCCCAGGACTGAACCTACATGGAATTCAGAGGGCAAAGGAGCCAGTGATAGAGGCTAGGGGCCAGCAAACAAGTCCTGTAAAGAGTCAGGTAATAGTTTAGGCTTTGTGGGCCATCTGGTCTTTGTCACAAACACTCACACCTCCAGGTGTGTAGCATACAAACAGTCATAGATGATATTTAAACAAATGGATGTGACCAGATTGGGCTTGTAGGCCACAGTTTGCCAACCAAGGTGTTGATTACGTGGGTTGGTCTCTATACGGGTTAATGAAACACACCTAGCTACTTGCTTTATCTTTTTAAAGTTTAATGTGGACCATTCTTTTTAAAGTCTTTATTGAATTTCTTACAATATTGATTCTGCTTTGTGCTTGGTTTTTTGGCCCTGAGGTGTATGGGATCTTAGCTTTCTGACCAGGGATCAAACCTGCAGCCCTTGCACTGGAAGGTGAAGTCTTAACTACTGGACCACTGCTTGCTGCTTGCTTTAAGGGTCCAACATTCTGTGAACATCTCACCAGGTACCTGAGATGCAGTGGCAAATAGGGATGCTTAATGGGATATCTAGCCTTCCCAGGTAGCTCAGTGGTAAATAATCTACCTGTCAATGTAGGAGACATGGGTTTGATTCCTGGGTCAGGAAGATCCCCTGGAGAAGGAAATGGCAACCCACTCTAGTATTCTTGCCTGGGAAATCTCATGGACAGAGGAGCCTGGCAGGCCATAGTACATAGGGTCACAAAAGAGTTGGACATGACTTCACAACTAAACAAAAACAACAATGGGACATCTGGTAAACCCTAGTTGGAGAGTTCAAGGGCAGATATGTATAGAATTCAGAGTAACACCATGTCTTCTTCTGCCTATAATTATCCTAATTTTGAGAAATAGTTGTTGGCTTACTACTATGCCCAAGTACAGGCTGAACACCTAACCAGGGGTATCAAGTGACCATGTTGTCTGAGCTTCCCATCACTAAATTTCCATCATTGTCTGACCCACCAACCATAAAGGTGGGTATATATAACATTATCCATCATCAAATGAAAATGTCTTATCCAAGACAGAGCTTAATCAGGCCCTGAAAGCACTAGCACATTGTACTGGCTTAGACTCCCATACCAGTCCCTCTTGTTGCAATGCTCTTTCCCTCTTAATCTATACCTACAGCCTCATGGAACTTTCCTGTGACCATTTGAGGAAGACAACACTCAAGACTGGTTTACAGATGGTCTACAAAATATTGTGGCACAAGTCAAACAGAAATGTTACTGATTCAGTCTAAAGCATCTGTGAAAAAAGGTCAAGGAATCCTCACCTGGGCAAAACTGGTAGTATATCTGATTATCCACTTTGCCTGGACAAAGAGATGGTGAAGGGATGATCAATCTTGATTCTTGGGCAATGTCTAATGGTTTACGCAGACAGTCTGGAAAGGGGTGGGGTGGGGGAAGCCTGGAACACGGATGACTACAGGTTTGAGGAAAGAAGGCAAGCATATGCATTTCAGTGGAAGCAGAACCAAAGCTATCACATGTGAGTAAGGACCTCTGAAAATCTGCTTCTCCAGAAAAGCAATGAATCAGCAAAATTGTGAAAGTCAACTTTTCCAAAACTCTGGAAATTAACAAAAGGTTTGCAACAACCCAAGGAAAAGAACCACATCTTGGTATGAATAGGCAGGATTGTGTCATTTTAATTTACTTTCTTCTGATCCCTTCCCCTCTCTAGCTTCACAGTAGCCTTGAAAACCATAGTTCCACCATCAAAGTGAAAACTAGAAGCCACTGGGGGGAAGCAGACAGGCTTGGACCTCTCCAAATCACCACTCCAGAGAAGTGCTATCATTTGACCTCTCTTGATGGCACCCCATTCCAGTACTCTTCCCTGGAAAATCCCATGGACAGAAGAGCCTGGTAGGCTGCAGTCCATGGGGTCGCGAACAGTCAGACAGGACTAAGCAACTTCACTTTGACTTTTCACTTTCAAGCACTAGAGAAGGAAACGGCAACCCACTCCAGCGTTCTTGCCTGGAGAATCCCAGGGATGGGGGAGCCTGGTGGGCTGCCATCTATGGGGTCACACAGAGTCGGACACGACTGAAGTGACTTAGCAGCAGCAGCAGCAATTCCCTGGACACTGTCCTCAAGCAAGTCTTTATGGGACTTGACTCAGAGCTTACTCTGAGTGAGCAACCTCTTCCTCAGGGGTATTTATCAAAAACAATCAGCAGCAATTGTTTAATATTGCACTTGCCTGAGGTGGCAATAACAGTTGGGACAGACAACAAGCTGAAAAGAAACTTAAAAGAAAAGCAAAGTCCGTAAAGATCTCTGAAAAAAAAAAACATCTCTGTAAGTCCAGATGATCACACACACGTAAAGGTTTCTGTACATGCCCAGGGCCATGTACAAGGCCAGAAAAATGCTGAAAACCAGGAAATCACCTCTACATTTTTTGTGGTCAGCCATTTACTATGCAGGTCATGGGGTTCCTACTATGGAAATGTGCAGGTCCATACAATCTGCTCTCTAGAACAGTTTTACTCTTAAGACCAAACAGACAAATGGCCAGACAATAGCTGAAAATAGAACTCTGACCCATAACTTCTGCAGCAATCAGTCTAGGAAGACCAATCACGAACTTCTGCAGCAACCATCCCAGACAACCAAGACTTGGTCAACGACCACCAGCTTCCCAAATGCTGGCTCCCAGTTCCAACTCATGACCGACCAGAGAAAGCCCACTCTGTTCCCCAGATTAGAAATATAAAATGCTGCACTTCTGGTTAGCCCGCTTCCAGAGCCCCTGTGCCTGCAACCTCCCATCAGAGTACTCTTGTTCAGTCACTTGGTCATGTCCAACTCTTAGCGACCCCATGGACTGCAGCGCGCCAGGCTTCCCCGTGCATCACCCACTCCTGGAGCTTGCTCAAACTCATGTCCATTGAGTCGGTGATGCCATCCAACCATCTCAACCCTCCGTCATCCCCTTCTCCTGCCTTCTTGACATCTTCCCTATTTTTCACTGCAAAGCTCCCCCATCCCCTGCCTCCCTGAGTTTCTGGCAAACACAGGTGATGATGGGCGATCCCCTTGCTATAGCAGACTCTGGAAACAGCCTGTTTGTTCTCGTCTGGGTGGTCTCTTGTTTATTTTCACAACCTCAATGAGTCTGGCCAGTCTCACTCTGGGCACCCCCAGGATGCTGCTCAGGGGTCGCCTGTTCCAAGGGTCCGGTAAGAGCATCTGCTATGGTTTGCTCCTCAAGACCCTGTCTTTTTTCTGCTTTTGAAATTTCTGGGCCTGTAACATTTCCTTCTCTTCTATCTGTTTTCTGCTTGAGTGTGACAGGCCTCTGGTGTCTGCACCCTGCTGTTCCCCTCAGAAGCTACAGCCGAGATGACAGCAGCTTAACCTGCTCCTAAAGGGCCCCTCAGCTTCCCTATGGGGAGCAGGCCCACACCTCTCTGCTGGCCTGGCACTTTCTTTCTGTTCGCTTGCATGCTGCTTTTCTGACCCAGATACTTGTCTTCCTAACTTCCTCCTCTTGGGTTGGTCTCTCTGGGTCCCTCAGAGTATCTGATACCAAGTTAGGGAGTCAATCGTTTTCCAAGCATACAATTTTCAAACAAATCTTATGTAGCTTCACTTTCCTGAGTTATTCAAACCCACTCAGGAGGGATGCCCTCCTCAGATCAATAACGGACTCAGGACTGACCTGGTTTATTTTTATCTTGCCTGGCTCCTCTGGAGGATGTCTTATATGCCCCGTGCCTCTCCCTGTAGGGAAACCCCAATTCCATAAATTTCCCTAGGAAGTTCCCACCTGACACAGGCAATTCCTGCTTTCCCACCTGTGAGCACTGATAACAGAACCTGTTTCCAAGTCACGACTCAACGCCTTGAGAATTTTATCTCACAGGCCTTGTCATTCACATCTATCCAAATATTGTGCAGTTGTCTCAGTCCTCAAGGGAGCTTACCCAGTTGCTCTTATTTGCGGAGAACAACCTCCACTTTTACAGAGACACCCCTCAATCGTTTCTCAGAGTCAAGGACTGCCAGGGAAATATTAGTCCCATCTCCTCCCGGAGATGAGTGACCTTCTCTGACCTTAGAGCAGACGCACAGCAACCTCTTCATTAGGAAGGGGGTTGGATGAATGTGCTTCTCCTGTCCATTCTTAGATATGTCTCATTCAGCCTCTAAGCCCTCATTCTCTTTTTTAAAAAACAATATTTTATTTTTTCTAGAAAGAAGGAAGTTTTCTTTAATCTGTAAGGAAATGTTTATTCTTTTGAACACCACAGGGGGGGAAAAAAACAATGCACCCAGGACCAAGTGTTTAAGCAAATCAGTGTCCCAAAAGCAGCAAAATGGGTGAAACCTCGACACAAAGCCAGCAACAGTTTTCCAGTTTTTGCACAAAGATAAAAAGGAAGAACAAGATCTCATTTTTCATTTCATATCTGTCCAGACTACACTCTAAGATCTCAGTCACTCTGCTCAATAAATTTCTCTCCTTTTCACTTTAGTAGCTGTTTTTCCTTTTCCCCCGCTTTAATTCTTCTACTTGCTCCTATCTGATAGCAAACTCAGTGCATGATTTAAATAATTCCCTTAATTTCCTGAACAAACCTGACCCCTACACACAAAGTGTTATGGGCCTAGAGCTTTGTAGCTATCTTATTTTCCTTGGCTGTACAGTAGTTTACAATTCCTTTTCTTCAACTAAAAGCTGTCCCATCCCTCTGTAATAAGATTTATGGTATGATTCTACAGCTTGGCTCTCTAAAGTCTAAAGTGAGATCCAACCTCATGGAATTAACAAAACAGAACTTGCCATATAAAGGCCTATCTCTGATCATGACCCTGAGGTTGGAAAGAAAACAGAAAGAGGCAGATGGTTTCAGACTCAGACTCACACTGCATATCTTTAGCTGCATGACAGATTTCTGATAAAACACCTGAGTTTTGTCCCAGAGCTGCCACTGTAATGTCTGACCTTGAGTTCAGTCTTGATCTGTCCTGTTGTACTCCATGGCTTGGTCGTCTTATGTACACTTATCTCTGATCCTTCCAGGACAAAGCTCTCATCAAAACCAGCACCATTCATGGGGGGAATTCCCTGGTGGTCCAGTGGTTAAGACTCTGCATTCTCACTGCTGAGGGCCTGGGTTCAGCTCCTGGTGGGGAACTATCTCATAAGCTGTGTGATGTGGCTAAAAAAGCAGAAAAAAAGGAAGCACCAGCCAGCCAGGATTTCCCCCCTGGAAACAGGTATCCCAAGTTTTCGGGCTGTAGTACCAGCACAGAAGTGTCAGCTCCATCCCTGTGTTGGCCCCAGGACCCTCCTGTGCTTCCCAAACTCCACACTGGGCCCCAGTTCTGCCAGGAGGCTGGGTACTACCGTGGCAGCAGCATTACCACTGAGGTAAAGCCTTCTTATTACATAGTTACATTATTACTACATGAGGTTTATAAAATTGTTATTTATTTTTAAATAAGTATTTTTATTTATTTCATCATAATAAGATTCATTTATTATGCAATATTGTATTTGCTACTTACACTAAAGATAAGCTCCATAAGGACCACAATTTTGTCTGTCCTATGCACTGTATGCCCTGCAGCTAGAAGGGCATCTGTCACATCACTGATGCTCAGGAGATGCTGCTGAATTAATCAAGAGTTAAGAGCAGACACTAGAATCAGGCTATTTGGGCTCAGATCTGGGTGTCATTGGGCTTCTCAGGTGGTGCTAGTGGTAAAGAACCCACCTGCCACTGCAGGAGACTCCACAGATGTGGCTTGGATCCTGGATCAGGAAGATCCCCTGGAGGAGGGCATGGCAACCCTCTCCAGTATTCTTGCCTGGAGACTCCCATGGACAGAGGAACCTGCTGGGCTACAGTCCATAGGATTGCAGAGTTGGACATGACTGTTAGCACACAGGCTCACACACTAGGTGCCATCACTTAGGGCTGCGTAACCTGAGATGAGTTACTCTTCCTAAGCCTCAGTTTCCTCCTCTGTAAAATGGGGAGGATGTACTAGGGACCAGTTGTGCTGTGTTAGGAGAACTCGTCAATGTGAAGAGCTTGACTCCCAGAACTTGACCCAGAGTGAGAGCTGAGCTGACCTTAGCCATTGGTTTTCCTGCTGCACATTGACCAGCTCCTGTCAGCTGTTCTGTAAGAGCATTTGGACTCCACATGCCACAATAAACTTGATCTAATCACCAACCATTCTCCAAATCTGCAAGGTGACAGATCCCTGCCAATTCCCACATATTCCTCACCCCAGTCACATCAGACACCAAGAACATTGTCCCAACATATGATGAACCAACTGCCTCTCTCAGGCCAACTGACCAAGTCCATCCTCTGGGCCTCCTGTTCTGTGGGACAGTGTGGAGAGCCAGGCCTTTCTCATAGCCTTTGCCACACTGAATAGAGGTCTTGACCTACTGATCAACCTCCCTCCCTGGACAGCAAGTTCCCCAAAGCTCATTAGCATATCTTGTTCCTTTTTAAGAAAACTAGCAATGTTGTCCACATTCAGTCATCAATAAGCAGCTACTCAGAAAACGTCAACAAATAAAGGCTCCACAGGGATACTGCTAGGGATCTGGCCCAGCCTCCAATGTCAGCCTCATGGTCCCCTCCCTACCTCTATTGCTGAGACCAGAAATGCAAAATTTCATTTTCTCAGCCACTCTTGTAGCTCAGTGTGGCCACATGACACAGTTACACCTGGTGACCCAAGAGCAGGCATTCACTGAGGCTGACTCTATCCGTTCTGCCATCTTCCAGCTGTTTTGGACTGAATGCTTGTATCCCTCACCCAGTTCATACACTGAAGCACTGAACCTTGATGTGACATTATCAGGGTGGAAGGAGTATTTAGGTTAGACAGGCCATGAGGGCAAGACCTCCCTCCCTCTCTGCCATGTGGGGACATGGCTGGAAACCATCATCAGCCCAGGAAGTGGGCCCCATTGGACCCACAACAGCCAGCATCCTTGACCAGCTGTGTGTTCGGGCCCCAGTAGCTGCAAGTATAGCAGTTAATGGTCCACCCAGGCTGCTTTGCCGGGAATTATATTAATTCCTGGCTGAAGATCATCACGTGGGCAGAGGATGCTTAGAAGTTGATAGACAGAGGAGGGGGCAGGGGCAGGTAACTGATAAGGAGTTTCCAAAAAAAAGTCTAGAACATCCCTGGAGGTCTAGTGGTTAAGAATCTGCCTGCCAATGCAGGGGACACGGTTTTGATCCCTGGTCCAGGAAAAGCCCTCTTACCAAGGGGCAACTGAACTCTTGTGCCACAACTACCGAGCCTTTGCACTAGAGCCCGTGCTCCACAAGAGGAGCTACCACAGTGAGAAGGCCGTGCACCACAGACAGAGAAAGCCCTCTTGAAGCAACCAAGACCCAGTGAGGCCAAAGGTGAATAAATTAACTAATTTTTAAAAGCCTAGCCCCTTCCCTCAAGCTGCAGCAGTCCCAGGGCACTGTGTACGCTCCAGAGCACCAAGGACCAACAGCAAATGAGATGGTTTCCACTGAAGTGTTCCATTCATTCCCTTTCCCATCCCCTTCCTCTGCTCCCCAGCAGGTTATTGCTGAAGAGCACCCCCTCATAAGTCACTCAAATCTCTGTGTCAGGGACCCAACCCCTAGACAGACACCTACAAATGTTGTAAGCGTGTCCTTCCTGAAAGGAGGGACAAGTGTGCCAACACCAACCCCACACGCCCTCATGCTCTCTGATGGCCCAGAGTCCCACCCAAGATGGCTTTGTCTGGCTGCCCATTCCTGTTGTTTATCAAGTAGAAGCCCTGGCGAGGCTCCTTAATCTGGTAGCACTAACAGAAACCTTCCAGGCAGAAATTGATTAATTTCTCACTCCATCAAAGTTTAAGTCATCAGGGATCTCAGCACTCAGCTAATGGGTTTTGAGAATAGTTTCGATTCTGTGAGCAAATGTGGTTGGAAAAATAGTTATTAGCTTAATGTATGAGAAAAGGCATCCCTTTTGGTGCCCAAATTCTGCCTGTGTAGACCTGAACTACCAAAGGATACAGAAAACTCCAGATGGTGCCGGGAAACACAATTCTGGAGAAAATTCAGGCAAGTCTTCAGATCTCAGGGTTTGAAAAGAAGCCCATAAATGTCCCATCAAGAGAAGGCAGTTGTAGGGAAAACAAAACCTTGGCAAGTGGTATGTTGACAAATAGCCCATTTCTTCAAGTGTAGATAACAAGGCTCATTTCAAGTAAATTCAACATAGATGTGGATAGTGTAAATATAAATGTTCAAAATGTCAGAAACTGACCAATGGGAAGAAGGAAAATAGGCAAGTCAGGTAATTGAGGAAAGGATATGAATGAAAGAAACTAAACAAGAGATTCCAAAACAATATCTGTACTCCAGTGAATCAGAACAGGAACTAGAGAAAGTACAGGTGGGAGTTACCACCGCCGGACCACCAGGGAGGGAGACCAGGGGTGGGAGTTACCACTGCCGACCACCAGGGAGGGAGACCAGGGGTGGGAGTCACCACTGCCGGACCACCAGGGAGACCAAGGGTGGGAATTACCACTGCTGGACCACCAGGGAGACCAGGGGTGGGAGTTACCACTGCCAGACCACCAGGGAGGGAGACCAGGGGTGGGAGGCATTCAGATGCGGGAACCTGGGAGAACAGAGCCCAAAGGAGGACCTAGGAGGCTGCCCAGCAAACATACTTTGGCCCAAAGATACACCTGGAAAACAGCCCACCACGTCCTTAATCCTTACATCCTAGAAATCAGAAAAAAAAAAAAGTGAAAGTCACTCAGTCTAGTCTGACTCTTTGCAACCCCACGGACTATACAGTCCATGAAATTCTCCAGGCCAGAATACTGGAGTGCATAACCATTCCTTTCTCTAGGGGATCTTCCCAATCCAGGGATTGAATCCAGGTCTCCTGCATTGCAGGTGGATTCTTTATCAGCTGAGCTACCAGGGAAGTCCAAGAATATTGGAGTGGGTAGCCTATCTCTTCTCCAGTGGATCTTCCTGACCCAGTAATCGAATCAGGGTCTCCTGCATTGCAGGTGGATTATTTACTAACTGAGCTACAGACTCTTTAAGGGAAACCCCAAAAAAAGTGAAAGTTGCTCAATCATGTCTTTGTGACCCTAGTCCATGGAATTCTCCATGCAAGAATACTGGAGTGGGTAGCCTTTCCCATATTCAGGGAATCTTTGCAACACAGGGCCCAGGTCTCCCACATTGTAGGTGGATTCTTTACCAGGTGAGCCACAGGGAAGCCTAAGAATACTGGAGTGGGTAGCCTATCCTTTCTCCAGTGGATCTTCCCGATCTCAGAATCTAACCAGTGTCTCCTGCATTACAGGTGGATTCTTTACCAACTTAGCTATCAGGAAAGCCTTGATAGAAATCAGAGAAACCCCATAAAGTGAAGGGAAGAAATTCATAGACATAGCTCTGAGTTTGGACACTGGATTCTGTGATGGTTTTCTGGGTACCTGTTATTGTGAAACCAAAAGAGTCTATATCCGGAGATTTCTCAGCCTGTCACTAAATTCTTTAATACTGTGGTTAAAAATACAAATTTTAGATTAGACTTTGCCCTGGATCCAACCCAAGCCCAGCTACTAATTCATTTTTTGAAGTAAAGTGACTTACCTTCCCTAACTCAGTTTCCTCACCTAAAAATAAGAATATTAATAATACACATCTCATTTCCAGCAACATGGATAGAGATGATCATACTAGGTGAGTAAGTCAGAAAAAGACAAGCATCATGATATTGCTTATATGTGGGACACAAAATATTACACAGGTCTTCGCTGGTGGCACAGTGGATAAGAATCCACCTGCCAACGCAGAAGACATTGGATCCCTGGTCCAGGAAGACTCCACACACTGCAGCACAACTAAGCCTGTGCACCACAACTAAGCCTGTGCGCCACAACTCCTGAAGCCCACGCACCTAGAGCCTGGACTCTCCAGCAGAAGCCACCGCAGGGAGAAGCTCACCCACTGCAATGAAGAGTAGCCCCCACTTGCTGCAACTACAGAAAGCCCGTGCAAAGCAACAAAGACCCAGCAGCAGCCTAAATAAATAAATAAACAATTAAAAATATGATACAAGTGAACTTATCTATGAAACAAACAGACTCACAGATATAGAGAACAGAGAGTGGTTGCCAAGTGGGGGGGGGGGTGTGGAGGAGGGACAGGGTGGGAGTTAGGGATCAGTGGGTGCAAACTGTTATATACATGATGGATTCAAAAACAAAGTCCTACTGTACAGCACAGGGAACTATATCCAATCTCTTGGGATAAACCATAATGGTTATATATATATATATACATGCATATAATATATACATATATGTATATACATATATGGAGAAGGAAATGGCAACCCACTCCAGTACCTTTGCCTGGAAAATCCAATGGACAGAGAAGCTTGGTAGGCTACAGTCCATGGGGTGGCAAAGAGTCGGACACAACTGAGTGATATATGTATATGTATTATATTATATATGTGTGTATATATATATACACATATACATTCTGGACTGTAGACCCTCTAAATTAGTGGGTCAAGTCAGAAAGCTGTGTGCCTTGCCCATGAGCTCTGTTCTTCTTAGAGAACTTATTTTCCTAAATTGCATTTGGCACTACATCATCACTTATATTGAAATACATAATATAAAACAGTGCTTTGAAATTCAGTTTGTGCTGACTAATGAGATAATGTTGAGAACATAATGCTCTACATTATGAAGTATTTCTTTAATAAGAACTTAGAGGAAAAATGCTCTCCATCCCCCAAACTGTGCATAGAGTTGAATCTCCTCTATGCAACTATTTGAAATAGTTGAGCTATTTCAAATCCTAAAAGATGATGCTGTGAAAGTGCTACACTCAATATGCCAGCAAATTTGGAAAACTCAGCTATGGCCACAGGACTGTAAAAGGTCTGTTTTCATTCCAACCCCAAAGAAAGGCAAGGCCAAAGAATAAAAAAAATTAAAAAAAATAAAGTAATACAGAAGTTGAAGATAATTAAAATGATAGTATAAAATCCACAAATTAAAAAAATTATTTATCAAATCATTAAAAAAAAAAAAAAGCAGCACTTAGAACTTGACATGGAACAACAGTACTCCAAATCAGGAAAGGAGCATGTCAAGGCTGAATATTGTCACCCTGCTTAACTTATATGCAGAATACATCATGTGAAATGCTGGGCTGGATGAAGCACAAGCTGGAATCAAGACTGCCAGGAGAAATATCAATAACCTCAGATATGCAGATGACACTGCCCTTAGAGCCTCTTGATGAAAGTGAAAGAGGAGTAAAAAAGTTGGCTGAAAACTCAACATTCAAAAAACTAAGATCCTGGCATCTGATCCCATCACTTCTTGGCAAATAGATAAGGAAATAATGGAAACAGTGAGAGACTTTATTTTGGGGGGCTCCAAAATCACTGTAGATGGTGACTGCAGCCATGAAATTAAAAGACACTTGTTCCTTGGAAGAAAAGCTATGACCAACATAGACACCATATTGAAAAGCAGAGACATGACTTTGCCCACAAAGGTCCATCTAGTCAAAGCTATGTTTTTCCAGTGGTCATGTATGGATGTGAGAGTTGGACTATAAAGAAAGCTGAGCACCAAAGAATTGATGCTTTTGAACTGCGATGCTGGAGAAGACTCTTGAGAGTCCCTTGGACTGCAAGGAGATCCAACCAGTCCATCCTAAAGGAAATCAGTCCTGAATATTCATTGGAAGGACTGATGTCCAGCTGAAGCTCCAATACTTTGGCCATCTGATGCGAAGAACTGACTCATTGGAAAGGCTATCCTGGGAAAGATTGAAGGCGGGAGGAGAAGGGGATGACAGAGGATGAGAGGGCTGGATGGCATCACTGATGCTATGGACATGAGTTTGAGTAGCCTCTGGGAGTTGGTGATAGACAGGGAGGCCTGGTGTGCTCCAGTCCATGCGGTCGCAGAGTTGACTGAATGACTGAACTGAACTGATCCCCCAAAATGTGCATAGAGTTGCATCTCCTCAGCAGGTGTAACTTATGTTACAATTACTGCTTAAATGTCTCACTTTGTGTTAGCTACTAGGAAGATTACTATTAATTAGTAGCCAAAGTTCTAGCAAACTATATGGAATATAATATGCATTTGGGGTTTAAGTATTAACCTTATCCTTAGAAGGCAAAGTAGAAACTGAAAGTTTCCATTAGGTTGGAAACTCCTCCAGAAGGCAGATGCTCTGTTTGTTTCATTTGTGACTGTATATACAGTATCTGTATATTAAACGAGTGAAAGCTCATGTACAACACAGCACCTTGAAAATAACGCACATCATAGAATGCAGCAATAAAGAAAAGAGGCAGCAACAAAAAAAGGCTGTAGTGTTTATAAAAATAATCAATTAGTTATGAGAAATGTAATGTGGCTTTCCCCTAACATTTTCTTTTAACATATTGTTTTGTTAAAAGAAATTGGGTTATCCATCAACAGAATAAGACAGAACTTTGAATATTGATATGGGAAAATACTAACAACCAAGTGAATATAAATATGTACTATATAATCACATTTTTGCCTTTGCAATATAAAATCTGTATAAATATTTGCAATTTCCCCCTATATATATGGTCATAGGAGCAAAGAGAAGCTGAGTTCTGAGTACTGTTCTATTTGTCCTGTTTGTCCACTCTATTATTGTGACCCTGACTTGGGACCTCATCTAACAAGGGTGACAATGGTATAGAGAAATGTGGCATAAAATTTATGTTTTCCTACATTACCAGTAGCAGTTTATTTTGGTAAACTTATGGGTTATCAGTTTAGTATTGCTTATTTGAACCATACTGATGTTTATAACTTTTGACCAATTACCCAACATCTGGGCATTTATCTTAAGGAAATTGCTTCAAAGAAGAATCAAGGTCCATGCCCAAAGATGTTCACTACTACCATAATAAGTATATTTAACAATCCAAACCAAGTGGAAGTAAAATATTGAAATAGCCTTTTCCTTAATATTTTTGTTTCTCAACTATACGATATTTGAAGCCAATCCAACAGCCCTTTCAATCACTTTAAAGTATAAAGAATAAATAACAGTCTCATTTTAGGGGTATTAAAATGTTTAATAAAATCGGAATTAAAACTTCAGTCCCATTTAATTTAAAATTCTTGATGAAATCTGAGCTTAGAAACCTGCGATGTAGACTGGGAGGCAGTGGAGGTGAGGGGAGATGTTTATATTTTTTCTTCCTTCCCCACTTCCCTGCTCAGGATGGGAGCACGAGAAAGAGGGAACATAAACAGAGTGTGGTGTGTGAAAAGCCTTCCTTGACTGATATTAACCTGGGGTCAGAGCCCTTTCTGGGGACCAGATACCCAAATACTGACAGGATAACAGTCAGGAAGGCCAGGTGTCTCCAAACGGAAGAAATAAGCTGCAAGTGTCAGACATTTTTTATCTCTCTTAAGTGGAAGGAGGAAACAAAAAAGTGTTATGTTTTTTTCCCTTCTCTATAGAAATTTAAAAAGCGGTTTCTCTTAAAATTCTGTGTTGCCATAATGACACATGGTTTCACCAGAACCTAACTTTTCTCAAACCTTGAGCTAACCAGTGCATTTTTCTTAAGGAAATGTTTGTCTTAAGCTAAAACCACTAGAGCATTCAGGTATGACCTATATCAAATCCCTTACGATTATACAGTGGAAGTGAGAAATAGATGTAAGGGACTAGATCTGATAGATAGAGTGCCTGATGAACTACGGACGGAGGTTTATGACATTGTACAGGAGACAGGGAGCAAGACCATCCCCATGGAAAAGAAATGCAAAAAGCAAAATGGCTGTCTGGGGAGGCCTTACAAATAGCTGTGAAAAGAAAAGTGAAAAGCAAAGGAGAAAAGGAAAGATATAAGTATCTGAATGCAGAGTTCCAAAGAATAGCAAGAAGAGATAAGAAAGCTTTCCTCAGCAATCAATGCAAAAAAATAGAGGAAAACAACAGAATGGGAAAGACTAGAGATCTCTTCAAGAAAATTAGATATTTCAAGGGAATATTTGATACAAAGATGGGTTCGATAAAAGCCAGAAATGGTATGGACCTAACAGGAGCGGAAGATATTAAGAAGAGATGGCAAGAATACACAGGAGAACTGTACAAACAAGATTTTCACAACCCAGATAATCATGATGGTGTGATCACTCACCTAGAGCCAGACATCCTGGAATGTGAAGTCAAGTGGGCCCTACAAAGCATCACTACGAACAAAACTAGTGGAGGTGATGGAATTCCAGTAGAGCTATTTCAAATCCTGAAAGATGATGCTGTGAAAGTGCTCCACCCAATATGCCAGCAAATTCGGAATACTCAGCAGTGGCCACAGGACTGGAAAAGGTCAGTTTTCATTCCAATTTCAAAGAAAGGCAATAACAAAGAATGCTCAAACTACCACACAATTGCACTCATCTTACACGCTAGTAAAGTAATGCTCAAAATTCTCCAAGCCAGGCTTCAGCAATACGTGAACCGTGAACTTCCAGATGTTCAAGCTGGTTTTAGAAAAGGCAGAGGAACCAGAGATCAAATTGCCAACATCCGCTGGATCATGGAAAAAGCAAGAGAGTTCCAGAAAAACATCTATTTCTGCTTTATTGACTATGCCAAAGCCTTTGACTGTGTGGATCACAATAAACTGTGGAAAATTCTGAAAGAGATGGGAATACCAGACCACCTGACCTGCCTCTTGAGAAATCTGTATGCAGGTCAGGAAGCAACAGTTAGAACTGGACATGGAACAACAGACTGGTTCCAAATAGGAAAAGGAGTACGTCAAGGCTGTATATTGTCACCCTGCTTATTTAACTTATATGCAGAGTACATCATGAGAAACGCTGGGCTGGAAGAAGCACAAGCTGGAATCAAGATTGCTGGGAGAAATATCAATAACCTCTGATATGCAGATGACACCACCCTTATGGCAGAAAGTAAAGAAGAACTAAAAAGCCTCTTGATGAAAGTGAAAGAGAGTAAAAAAAGTTGGCTTAAAGCTCAACATTCAGAAAACTAAGATCATGCCGTCTGGTCCCATCACTTCATGGGAAGTAGATGGGAAAACAGTGGAAACAGGGTCAGACTTTATTTTGGGGGGCTCCAAAATCACTGCAGATGGTGACTGCAGCCATGAAATGAAAAGACGCTTACTCCTTGGAAGGAAAGTTATGACCAACCTAGATAGCATATTCAAAAGCAGAGACATTACTTTGCCAAAAAAGGTCCATCTAGTCAAGGCTACAGTTTTTTCCAGTGGTCATGTATGGATGTGAGAGTTGGACTGCGAAGAAAGCTGAGTGCCAAAGAACTGATGCTTTTGAACTGTGGTGTTAGAGAACACTCTTGAGCATCCCTTGGACTGCAAAGGAGATCCAACCAGTCCATTCTGAAGGAGATCAGTCCTGGGTATTCATTGGACGGACTGATTTTGAAGCTGAAACTCCAATACTTTGGCCACTTCATGCGAACAGTTGACTGATTGGAAAAGACCCTGATGCTGGAAGTGATTGGGGGCAGGAGGACAAGGGGATAACAGAGGATGAGATGGCTGGATGGCATCACGGACTCTATGGACATGGGTTTTGGTAAACTCCGGGAGTTGGTGATGGACAGGGAGGCCTGGCGTGCTGAGATTCATGGGGTCTCAAAGAGTCGGACACGACTGAGCAACTGAACAGAACTGATGTTAATGTACTTAACTATTTAACTCTGTACTTAAGCTATTTATCCTAGACTCTGTCTTCAAGTCCATTGCCTAAAGGCTCCTAAAGTTTCTGCCTAAAGGCCCAGAACTGACTTGACAAACCAGTATGTTATACTCATACATTGTTCTCCTAATCTATGTTAATGAAACTATATATTTGTTTGGAAATCTGCCTTTCTGCAAGATTTATGTCAATCGTTTTATGACCTGGGTTGACTCACGTGATGCCAGTAACAATGCATGTTGTGGGTGAGGGGCATGCTGCCATTCTCTGAGTTTTGAGACATTTCCTTTCTCTAATTAGCAGATTGCTAGCATCCATATAACATCCAGCTAAAGACTAGCAGGGAGGCACTCTTGCAGCCCCCTTCTGATGTCTATGTCAGAAGCTTTCTCTATCTCTTTTACACTTTAATAAAACTTTATTACACAAATGCTCTGAGTGTTCAAGCCTTGTCTCTGGCCCTGGATTGAATTCTTCTCCTCCCAGAGGCCAAGAATTCCGGCATCTTTTGTGGTTCAACAACCACCTTTCAATACTGGTAGCTCTTGGGCTTCCCAGGTGGTGCTAGTGGTAAAGAGCCCACCTGCTAATCCTGGAGATGGAAGAGACATGGGTTTGATCCCTGGGTCAGGAAGATCCCCTGGAGGAGAGTACGGCAACACACTCCAGTTTTCTTGCCTGGAGAATCCCATTCACAGAGGAGCCTGGTGGGCTACAGTCCATGGGGTCACAAAGAGTCAAACACGACTGAAGTGACTTAGCACTCACACACAGGAGCTCTTTCTCTTTGTAGCCTCTTCTCTTTAGTCTTTCTTGGGGGTGGATTCCTCACTTGAGGGGGTCCGTCATTGTTCCAGTAAAGCACAAACTCTTGCTTTTGGGTTGCCACTTTGGCACAGGCTGATCCCCTAAGCAGATGCTTTATTTGTATATTTTTACATATTTTTTTTATGTGAACCATTTTTAAAGTCTTGATTGAATTTGTTACAATGTTGTTTGTTTTATGTTTTGGTTTTTCTGGCCACAAGACATGTGGGATCTTGGCTCCTCGACCAGGGATTGAACCCCTACTCCCCGCATTAGAAGGCAAAATCTTAACAACTGGACCACCAGGGATGTCTCCTGGGCAAATGCTTTAAATTACAGACAAGCCCAGTTGTCTTCCAAGGACCACCATTGTTCCAAAGGCAGCTGAACGCGCTCCTTGCTCCTGCCCTTGTCCTCTCAGTGCCTGACCTCAAGGAAAGCTGTAACCAGCCTCTGTCTAGGTGTGAGCCTGACCCCAGCTGCTGTATCCTCCAACACAGGACATGCCTCCAGGAGTTATTGAGAATCCCCTTATTTGGCCTCGTCTAGGAGATGTGAATGGGTTTCCCAGGTGGTGCTAGTGGTAAGAACCCACCAGCCAATGCAGGAGACATAAGAGATCGGTGTTTGATATTTGGGTCAGAAAAATCCCCTGGAGAAGGTAATGGTATCCACTCAAGTACTCATGCCAGGAGAATCCCAGGCACAGAGAGGCCTGGCAGGCTATAGTCAACGGGATTGCAAAAAGTAAACATGACTAAAGCAACTTAGCACACATGAACGCACAGCGGGTGTGAACAGGGAGAAACACAGACCCCTTCAGCTCTCCCCAGAGAACCCTAGTTCAATTCAGTTCAGTCACTCAGTCATGTCTGACTCTTTGTGACCCCATGAATCAAGGGAGGCCAGGCCTCCCTGTCCATCACCAACTCCCGCAGCTCACTCAAACTCACGTCCATTGAGGAGTCGGTGATGCCATCCAGCCATCTCATCCTCTGTTGTCCCTTTCGCCTCCTGTCCCCAATTCCTCCCAGCATCAGAGTCTTTTCCAATAAGTCAACTCTTCGTATGAGGTGGCCAAAGCACTGGAGTTTCAGCTTTAACATCAGTCCTTTCAAAGAACACCCAGGACTGATCTCCTTTAGGATGGACTGGTTGGATCTCCTTGCAGTCCAAGGGACTCTCAAGAGTCTTCTCCAACACCACAGTTCAAAAGCACCAATTCTTTGGCACTCAGCTATCTTCACAGTCCAACTCTCACATCCATACATGACCACTGGAAAAACCATAGTCTTGACTAGACGGACCTTTGTTGGCAGAGTAATGTCTCTCCTTTTCAATATGCTATCTAGGTTGGTCATAACTTTCCTTCCAAGGAGTAAACGTCTTTTCATTTCATGGCTGCAGTCATGATCTGTAGTGATTTTGGAGACCAAAAAAAATAAAGTCTGACACTGTTTCCCCATCTATTTGCCATGAAGTAACAGGACCAGATGTCATGATCTTAGTTTTCTGAATGCTGAGCTTTAAGCCAATTTTTTCACTTTCCACTTTCACTTTCACAGCATCATCTTTCAAGATTCGAAACAGCTCAACTGGAATTCCATCACTTCCACTAGCTTTGTTTGTAGTGATGCTTTCTAAGGCCCATTTGACTTCACATTCCAGGATGTATGGCTCTAGGTGAGTGATCACACCATCATGATTTTCTGGGTCGTGAAGATCTTTTTTGTACAGTTCTGTGTATTCTTGCCACCTCTTCTTAGTATCTTCTGCTCCTGTTAGGTCCATACCATTTCTGTCCTTTATTGAGCCCATCTTTGCATGAAATATTCCCTTGGTATCTCTAATTTTCTTGAAGAGATCTCTAGTCTTTCCCATACCATTGTTTTCCTCTATCTTTGTATTGATCACTGAGGAAGGCTTTCTTATCTCTTCTTGCTATTCTTTGGAACTCTGCATTCAGATGCTTATATCTTTCTTTTTCTCCTTTGCTTTTCACTTCTCTTCTTTTCACAGCTATTTGTAAGGCCTCCCCAGACAGCCATTTTGCTTTTTTGCATTTCTTTTCCATGGGATGGTCTTGCTCCCTGTCTCCTGTACAATGTCATGAACCTCCGTTCATAGTTCATCAGGCACTCTATCTATCAGATCTAGTCCTTTAAATCTATTTCTCACTTCCACTGTATAATCATAAGTTAAGGCCTCCCCAGACAGCCATTTTGCTTTTTGGAATTTCTTTTCCATGGGGATGGTCTTGATCCCTGTCTCCCGTACAATGTCATGAACCTCCGTCCATAGTTCATCAGGCACTCTATCTATCATATCTAGTCCCTTAAATCTATTTCTCACTTCCCTTGTATAATCATAAGGGATTTGATTTAGGTCATACCTGAATGATCTACTGGTTTTCCCTACTTTCTTCAATTTCAGTCTGAATTTGGCAATAAGGAGTTCATGATCTGAGCCACAGTCAGCTCCTGGTCTTGTTTTTGTTGACTGTATAGAGCTTCTCCATCTTTGGCTGCAAAGAATATGATCAGTCTGATTTCGGTGTTGACCATCTGGTGATGTCCATGTGTAGAGTTTTCTCTTGTGTTGCTGGAAGAGGATATTTGGCATTACCAGTGTGTTCTCTTGGCAAAACTCTATTAGCCTTTGCCCTGCTTCATTCCATATCCCAAGGCAAAATTTTCCAGTTACCCTAGTGCCCCTGACCTGTGGCATGGGGTAGCTCATCTCAGCTGCCGCCCTGGCCTCGGGTGAGGGGCAGCTCCTCTCGGCCATGCTCTGCTCGGTCCATCGCAGCTGGCTTGCTCCTGTGTGGTCTGTCGCAGCCAGTCAGTCTGATCACGTGGACCACAGCCTTGTCTGACTCAGTGAAACCAAGCCATGCCTGAGGGGCAACCCAAGACAGGCGGTCATGGTGGAGAGGGCTGACAGAGTGTGGTCCACTGGAGAAGGGAACGGCAAGCCACTTCAGTATTCTTGCCTTGAGAACCCCATGAACAGCATGAAAAGGCAAAATGATAAGATACTGAAAGAGGAACTCCCCAGGTCGGTAGGTGCCCAATATGCTACTGGAGGTCAGTAGAGAAATAACTCCAGAAAGAATGAAGGGATGGAGCCCAAGCAAAAACTATGTCTAATCTCCCCCCAAAATGACAGGCTCTCTGGTATGTCTTCTTTATGCCTGCTTTTGTAATTTCAATGACATTATTGTTGTTATTACTTTATTTTAATTAGTACTACCTAAAAGCCTTCCTTCTTTTACCTTTGTCAGGTTCAATTCTGGTCTTTTTTTTTTTTTTCCAAATTCCTCTAGGGAACAAGTGTTAGATATCCCTTGCTATCTTCTCATCTCATACTGTGAATAACTCTGATAGTAATGATCACATTCCAGTATAATTACATCCTTGTTTCTCCCCTCAGACTAAATTCTTTATAGGCTTATGCTGGGATTTATTCATCTTTAAATCAGCAGTAGCTAGCAGAGAACCTAGTGTATAATTAGCACCTAATGAATGCTTATTGGATAAAGGAATGCATGAGTAAAGAATTGTGCCGTTGTAGTATTGCTACTGTGTGATAACTGAGAAGATATGTTAAGAATCAGGAAAAAGAAAAGAGGGGGGAAAAGAAAGGACTCTGAACTAGATTTGGAATTTCACTGGACTTCACAGAGCAAGATGCCGAGAGGGTTGTCATTCTCTCTATTCTGGAACAAAAGAACAGAGGAGACAGAGGTCAGGTGCCTCCCCCAGTCTGGTACCTGAGTAAGTAAAAGAGCTCAGATGAGACCCTAACCTGGCTGGCTGAAAAGCAAGTGCTTCCCTTACACGTAACACTTTCTGTAACAAACATGGACATTTGCACCATAGGCTACAGATATGTCCTTGTGGGTTTGATTTGATTAAATCTAGTATCTGTGTAGCTCATTGTCAATCAGTTTACTCAAGTCTGCTAAAATAACGCTTCCTGAGAAGGGCTTTCCCAGAGCCTCGTTTAAGAGAAATCGCACTATTCTTGCCCTAGACCTTCTTTCTGGTGTTTTTTTTTTTCCTTCCTATTTTGTAAATAACACTTGTCCCTACCTGGCATTTTCTATTCATCGACCTACTTTTTAGGAGAGCGGGGCCTGTATGGAGCCAGCACCTTGAGTGAGAAAGCTAAGCCTAGCTTTTCCTTCTCAGCAAGTTTTCTCTGATCAATTCGAAATAATATGAATATTTTTCTCTTTTAAAATCAGGGCCTTTCACTGAAGAGCACGGCTTTAGACTAATCTATTCAGACCTCTAACGATAACTAATAAATTTCCATGTCTTACTTGCTGAAAATGTCTGACTTTGGCTGCCTGTAAGCTGTGAACGTTGGGAAAACATTCTAAATAACATGGGGCTTATTGTCTGTCAACACAGGGTCTTCATTTGGCTTCCTTTCTGTTGATCTTAACAACTTTTATCTTAAACCTCTGCTGCGTGCGCAAGGGGGCACATGCTCACACATGGAATAAGGGGGTGTGAGTACCCTCCACGTCCACCTGAGACTGAGGAGAAATACACTGAGGACCGCCTGCCCTCCGAGTGTCAAAAACATCATCGTGTTTTCCTGCTTGTGCCAGCAGGGCGCACTGTGTTTCTCTGCAATAATTCCCACATACTCTTAATTTGAATAATTTCTGCAAGGCATTTAGACTATTTCCACAAACTGAACATACAGGAAGAATAGCCACACATTCTTTAACATTTATTGTTTCTGAAATTGGAGGACATTTTAATAGGGTTGTTTTCTCATTCCTTACCTTAACCTCAGATCAATTTGAAATTCATCGACGTGTCTCGTTTGGGATTCGCTACCGAGAGAAACTTCACTGCCAGCCTTCCTGCTCCCTTTCAGAAGATGAAGAACGCTCTGTAGCTCTTGTTACATGTGATAGATGAAGGCGACCAGGGAATGCAACAGATGTGCAGGCAGGGAGGTTGTCTTTGAAAAGCCCCTTGGTGCCACCTTGTGGTAAAGACGTGGTATTTTTCAACTATTTTCAGATACTGGTTCCTCAATATATTTGTACACAATTATCTTCCTAAAATCCTTTCATTATCCCTGAAAAGGTGATTAAAAAAAAAGATAATAAAGTAAATCAAAGAAGTGTCAGAGATTGAATTGGAAAGCATTTAAACTTTTCAGCCAAAGTATTTTTCTCTGTTTTTTTTTTCCTTTAATGTAAAATGCGGAGAAAGTCTTAACTCACAAGCTTCAGTTAAGCATTTAAATAAAGAAAAAAAGACCATTATCTTGCAACTAAATCAATGCGTCCCGTTTGCGTTTCCCTGTTAGTGCACAGTACTAAGCAGGGGTATATTTGCGCTCCAGTGAAAAGAGCCTCAATCCTGTGACTTTCTGTTTACGGAGATTGAAATGGCCTACTGGAGCCTCGGCGCTGTTGGAAGCAGTCCGCCAGAACGAACATTCAGCCTTTCGCGGGCCTTTTGCAGTAAGCGCCGTCACCCAGCCTTCGCGGTGCCTTCGCGGTCGTGTCCGCGGTCCCCAGGCCTGTGTGGGCCGATGGCCCAGAGCCCCGTCTCCACCGCCCGCGGGGAACCCACTGCTCATCCCCACCAGTCTCCAACCTCCCGGAGGCTCTCGGCTGCGGCCAGGGCTCCCAGCCTGCAGGCTCAGCCCTGTCCGGCTGCTCAGGGGTGGAGGGTCCGTGTCAGCAGCCCCGGGGGCCTCCCGTGCGTGGGAGCCGTACCTAGCCCTAGACTCTGCTGTGCGGGAGACAAGCCCTGCAGACGCTCAGGCCCCCTGCAGGTCCATCATTCTTTCTTCCTGTCCTCTGGGTCCAGCCAGCAGGAGCTCCTGCCGCAGTATCCCTGAGTGAAGAGCACTACCCTGAATGCTGACCTTCTTTCAGTGATGGGCCTGTGATATGGGCCCGGGGCCTATTGAAGGCGGTCTTCCTATTGAAACGCCGTCCCTGCCAGGTCAGACCTACCGGGGACCAGGGGCAAATGAATTTGTCTGCAGGTGAGGCGGTGCTCAGTTCAGTTCAGTTCAGTCACTCAGTCGTGTCCAACTCTTTGCGATCCCATGAATCGCAGCACGCCAGGCCATCCTGTCCATCACCAACTCCTGGAGTTCACTCAGACTCACATCCATTGAGTCCGTGATGCCATCCAGCCGTCTCATCCTTTGTCGTCCCCTTCTCCTCCTGCCCCCAGTCCCTCCCAGCATCAGAGTCTTTTCCAATGAGTCAACTCTTCGCATGAGGTGGCTGTAGTTTCAGCTTTGCATGAGGTACTGTAGATTCAGCTTTAGCATCATTCAGCTTTAGCATCATTCCATCCAAAGAAATCCCAGGGCTGATCTCCTTCAGAACGGACTGGTTGGATCTCCTTGCAGTCCAAGGGACGCTCAAGAGTCTTCTCCAACACCTGCTAGTGGTAAAGAATCTGCCTGCCAGGGCAAGAGACAAGACACACGGATTTCCATCCCTAGGTCCAGAAGATCCCCTGGAGGAGGCCGTGGCAACCCACTCCAGTGTTCTGACCTGGAGACTCCCATGGACAGAGGAGCCTGGTGGGCTGCAGTCCATGGGGTCACAAAGAGTCAAAGGCAACTGAAGTGACTCGGCAGGCACTCACGCTCTTACGCACAAGCTCGTTCAAGCCTGCCTCGCACTGGTGTCCGTTCCCACAGCCCTAACTGCCTCCCGGCTCGCCCCAGCGTCTTCTCTTACCAAGCGCTGCGCTCCATGGACCCAGTCTTCCACGCTGCTCTCAGACGCCTGACTCCCCCACTTGTTCCGGGCCCGTCCCTATTCCTGGGACGCCCCTGCACTCTCCCACACACAGTAAACACCTTCCTTTTTTAAGAAAGCAGTGCTGACATCCTTCCTTTTTCATGAAGTTTTCTCTAGTAAGTTGACCTGAAGGACGGAATTGAGCAGTTCCTTCAGTCATTGGATAGAATATGTATCATTGCCAGCAAATCATCTGTCCCTCCATTGTTTGAGCAGGAACACGCCAAAAGCACTCGTGACCATGCTCTGCATTCAGTGGGGGGTTGCATTTGTGTCTGAAATCTCGGGACTGAGCAAGACTGAAGGCGTATTTTATGTTATTTTACTTAAAAGCGCAAGAATATAGCTCTAGAGCCTGATGTCATTCTGTGTATAGAGAAAATAGGATGGCGTCCTGAATCACTTCATTGCTTATTATATACTTTGATGCTCCTTTAAAGGTAGCTGTGTATTTTAAGTGTTTCTATCCAGAAGCAGAGGATCTTGCCCCTGCACACACATAACTCAGATATGGTGGGTGTAAGCTTCCAAATGTTTATCCAACCTGATGTTGCTGTTCTAGGGACCTTTATTCATGGCCCTGGGGGTTTACGTTGTTAATAGATGTTGTCTTGTGATAATGGTTTGTTTGTGTTTTTTTGGCAAGAGGACTCTAAAATGTCTAGTCATTAAAGAGTAATATACTATAACTAAACATGCTTAAGGTCATTATATGGAGCAAAAAACACTGTGGTATAGAGGTAAGACATGGAGTCACAGAACTGAGTTCTAATTCTGCTCCTGCGTTAATGACTTCTCAGCATTCCATTCAGTGAAGAGTGTTACTGTCCACTGAGAAAGCAATGCCGTCCTTCTAGAAGTGGCATGTGTGTGTGTGGCTGGGTGTGTGTGTGCGTGTGTTGTGATTCCAGATGATAAACATGCGTTCTTCAGGTGATTGCTACACTTTAGTTGTTTCATAGTGTCTGTGGCTGCTGCTGCTAACTCGCTTCAGTCCT